>OX453281.1:7459008-7469008 GCA_949710005.1 Ricordea florida
GGTAGCTAAGGCACCAATAGCAGCTGTTCATGACCAATGAAATACTAAGCAAACACACATAATAATCTTTAATTTGAGGCACAAAGTATATCATGATTCATTATGTCCAGAAGCTAATGTCATAGGTACCTTCTCCAAGCTGGCTGTTTGAATCCCCTGCCTGAGAGAAATAAGTGAATGTGAGAGACATCAAAATATGTTGATGACACCAACTGATATTCAATGGGAAAAACAGCAGCAAATGGGGATGATGTTAAATATTTCCCTTGCATTTTCTAAGTGCTATTTGAGACTGACCGAGAAGGATTTTCATTTGTAATTTTTTTGCTTTATAAAAGATATTTTCAACACACATAGCAGCCCTTCTGTCAGATCTTCTAAGCTCTGATTTACAGATACATGTATCACTGTAATGTTCTTGCTTACTTTCTGTTCGTTGTTGACCAAGAAAAATGCCAGGATAAGCTAATTCTTCAGAGTACTTGTCTCTAAATATGCTCAACGGTCTATTGCCTTCAGCTGGAGCAACATTCATTATAACTTGCCGCTCATTATTTTCTAAAAAGTCAGATGATGTTAACATTGTATCAGTAACACCAGCAGGTATTTCAGCTTCATCTTCACTCCATTCATGTTCATCATCTACCGTAAGTCTTGTGGCTCATTATTTTGACTGTTTTCAGTGGTTTCTCTTGATCCCTCTTCAATCAAATTGTCAATTGTTTTGCTATTTTTAATTATTTCCTCATTATATTGCTGAGCCCAATCTGAGTTAAATATAATTCCTTCATCCTTCTAAAGAGTACGATTATTCATGAACAAAATTGCTGCTTGTGCCACCTTATGAGGTCTTATATTTAATGATAAAGCACTACTTTTATATTGCAACTTCCTTTTTAAATTGACTTTGATTGTACAAGTCTCATTTGGTAACCTTGGTAGCATACTGACTGTATTAGTTACATCAGCAGGAACAATAACAGCATTACCATGAATTTTAAGTTGCTTTCCTCTAGGAGCTTGCATTAACTTTTGAAATGCAATTCTTGGTGCCAGTAACCTACATTCTAATTCATTGAAATAAAAAAATGCAGGTTTTTCTGGAAATGTCATTCCATTCACCACTAGTACTTATAATGGTGCCATTTTATTTTTAACCAAATATTTATAACATGTCAAACAAACCCATTCAACATCATCAACACTTTTGTTGTTAGAAATATGTTTATCAACATTAAACACAACTGATTACAAGTGCAAATATAGAGTGGGCCTTGAGAGACTGTTTCATGAAACTTTGAAATAGTTAACTCAATATGGCTCTTTGTTTTTGCTCTGTAAGATTTCATATATTATATTCTGTTGTACTTTTTCATTGACTGTTTTTGACGATCTCTGGTTTCTCATACATGCATTATGTTTGGCCTTTTGATCTGCAGATTCTGTACAAGAAACTTGTATTCGTGTTTTCAAAGTCAGCATTTGTTCCCCGAAATTAATTGTTGGTTTCCCGTAGGAAATAATTCGTGTCACAAGGGACAATGTTGGTTCCCCGAGCAGCAACACACATCACGCGCTCATCATGGTGGTCTTTCAAACATCTTAGCGGTTCGGCAAAATTCCATTTTCTTTTGGAAACTCTAAAGCTTACACCTTCGAAAAAACTAAAAAATGTCTTTAGGAAAAAATGTTAGCCACAGTGTTGGTTTGCTGTGCCTGATCTGTGGTATAAAATAACGATAAAACATAGTAAAGTATTTATCTTACCTTCACTCGACGAGCACATGGAAAAAGGGTTGACGCAGCTCAATCTTCTTGCAGTCGATATAAATTCGACAAAATGGCGAAAACATATCGGTCATTATCGTTTGCACAATCCGTCGCCGTATCACTTGCCGTAGATACACGAAACAAACCCGAAATATCTTCCTGACTCATTCGAGAGGAAACCGATTTTTTTTCGACTAAAATCGCTGCCGAAAAACCGAAGATAAACCGAAGATTCGAGTATTACTTACTTACTTACTTACGCACGCACGCACTTACACGACCGATGACATAGAGGCTTACTGCCTGGTTACCAGGCGGTAGCCAGAAAAAGGACTGGAGGACTTCTCAGGTGACAATCCAACGCAGCGCGGAGCGCCGTAAGGAATTTTTTCTTGTAATTACTAGTACTGCTGTACGTCTCGTTTTCTTGCTGACAGAAAAAAAATTGTTTAGTTCTACTGGCGACATTTTTTCAAATGTAGTTGCAAACTCTCTGTATTTGAAACCATTCTGTAAAAAGTATAAGTCAACTTTAGTTCTCAACTGAACAAGTGACATAAAATTTGGTTACGCAAGATTAATTTGCATTCGTAAACAAAGCCTTTCTGGTTGGTTTTTATCGATAAACTCCGTGTTAGAAACATAAGCTATCCACTGCTTTATTATATGCTAATGAACTTGTTATATACTAAAACAGTGGATAGCGTTTAAGGTTCGCTCTGATTGGCTAGTCAAACTCCGAATATCCTATACTTATTACCTCCGAGCAACATGCGAAGTTTTTCCTCCTCCACGTGTATATGTCACGGTTTGCATCCATAACAAGCGAAGAAATCGTCCAAATTAACAACGAAGCAGTCCCTGAAATCTCCAAGAAAGCGACTAAATTTGGCTTGGGCGTGTTCAAAAGTAATGGTTTATGTTTTTAACCCGGATTGCGATAAAAACCAACGGGAAAAGTTTTGTTGACAAATGCAAATTAATCTTCGTTGTTCAAGTAACAACACCAGAACCTACCAAATTTGGTGTCACTTGTTCATTTGAGAACCAAAGTTGAATTCTATTTTTTACAGGATGGTTTCAAATACAGAAATAGTTTGCGACTACATTTAAAGAAATGTCGCCACCAGGACTAAACAAATTTCTTCAGAAATTTTTTCTGTCAGTGAGAAAACGAGACTTACGGCAGTCTACAACGAAAACTCCCTAACCGTGATCGAACCGAGTTGGATTGTCACCTGATCCCAGAATTCCTCCATTTTCCAAGCCATTTTCTTTTTCTGGTGTACATTATCTCACTTTTTCAGTATATACTAAAACAACTTATTACCTCCGTGGTAAGTGGTGGATGAACATTTCGATGAATAGTTGTTAATTGGTCTTCATAACTATGATCAAAACTATGCAACAAAAACAAATAATAAGCTGTGCAATCTGGGTGCTACATGATGTCTTCGTATTGCGTTAACAGCGGAAGGTCACAGTCAATATTTTTAAAATGGATCCTCGGGAGAAAGAGCTGTCTCGCCCTTTATTACCCCCTGCAACTTCCCCTGTTTTAATAAGCTGACATTAAAATCGATTAAAGAATTATAGAGGATATTACATGCCCACTTGTGAAAACGAATTTTATCTTCGAGTGTTCAACCGCCGCTCACTCGTGAGATATCGAGTTGAACACGAGAAGATAAAATTCGTATTCACAAGCTGGCATGTAATATTCTGTTTATTACTCTGGCTTCTTTTCCAAAGGAATGTCCGAGGTATAAATTCGGCTTCATATTTTTTTCTGCGTTCAGTCACAAATCTAGCGTTTAATTCCCCTAGTGTTTACCGCGCATGCGTGTTTATTATGCGCACGCGTAGAATGTAGTTATCAGAGAATATGGTCAATATCATTTTTCTTCCGAAACGTTAAGTTCTTTGCTGGCCTCCATGAATACCTCGATTAAGGTACTGGGAAAAGATCAATCGACTCGCGAACCCCGTTCGAACCCCGGGTCGTGTATAAAATTAACTAAGAATGAATTAAAAGAACTAAAAATATATAAGATCCAATAAAAGAGTCCTATTTACATGCTATAATAATCAATTATATATAAAATTCCGATCTCTGCGGCGCACGCTCGAGGCGGTTATAGTATCGAATTTAAATTCTGTTATATAATCTCTTCTTATACGGTTAAACAGGTCTTTTTTACTCAACTGCGGAAAATCGTATTCCTTAAAACTGTCCATGTTCCACAGAACAGAGCCTCTATGTGCCAGGGAATCTCTCATGTACCTGGTTTCGAATCTTGGCACTACGAGGCTGTGCTCACCCCGCAGCGAGTATGTGTTTTGTCTTCTCGTGCAGATGCTCTCAGATAGGAGAGCAGCCAGTATGTGTTTTGTCTTCTCGTGCAGATGCTCTCAGATAGGAGAGCAGCGAGTATGTGTTTTGTCTTCTCGTGCAGATGCTCTCAGATAGGAGAGCAGCGAGTATGTGTTTTGTCTTCTCGTGCAGATGCTCTCAGATAGGAGAGCAGCGAGTATGTGTTTTGTCTTCTCGTGCAGATGCTCTCAGATAGGAGAGCAGCGAGTATGTGTTTTGTCTTCTCGTGCAGATGCTCTCAGATAGGAGAGCAGCGAGTATGTGTTTTGTCTTCTCGTGCAGATGCTCTCAGATAGGAGAGCAGCGAGTATGTGTTTTGTCTTCTCGTGCAGATGCTCTCAGATAGGAGAGCAGCGAGTATGTGTTTTGTCTTCTCGTGCAGATGCTCTCAGATAGGAGAGCAGCGAGTATGTGTTTTGTCTTCTCGTGCAGATGCTCTCAGATAGGAGTGCAGCGAGTATGTGTTTTGTCTTCTCGTGCAGATGCTCTCAGATAGGAGAGCAGCAAGTATGTGCTTTGTGTTCTCGTGCAGATGCTCTCAGATAGGAGTGCAGCGAGTATGTGTTTTGTGTTCTCGTGAAGATGCTCTCAGATAGGAGAGCAGAGAGTATGTGTTTTGTCTTCTCGTGCAGATGCTCTCAGATAGGAGTGCAGCGAGTATGTGCTTTGTGTTCTCGTGCAGATGCTCTCAGATAGGAGTGCAGCGAGTATGTGTTTTGTCTTTTCGTGCAGATGCTCTCAGATAGGAGAGCAGCGAGGATGTGCTTTGTGTTCTCGTGCAGATGCTCTCAGATAGGAGAGCAGCGAGTATGTGTTTTGTCTTCTCGTGCAGATGCTCCCAGATAGGAGAGCAGCGAGTATGCGTTTTGTCTTCTCGTGCAGATGCTCTCAGATAGGAGAGCAGAGAGTATGTGCTTTGTGTTCTCGTGCAGATGCTTTCAGATAGGAGTGCAGTGAGTATGTGTCTTGTGTTCTCGTGCAGATGCTCTCAGATAGGAGGGCAGCGAGTATGTGTTTTGTCTTCTCGTGCAGATGCTCTCAGATAGGAGTGCAGCGAGTATGTGTTTTGTCTTCTCGTGCAGATGCTCTCAGATAGGAGAGCAGCAAGTATGTGCTTTGTGTTCTCGTGCAGATGCTCTCAGATAGGAGTGCAGCGAGTATGTGTTTTGTCTTCTCGTGCAGATGCTCTCAGATAGGAGAGCAGCAAGTATGTGCTTTGTGTTTTCGTGCAGATGCTCTCAGATAGGAGTGCAGCGAGTATGTGTTTTGTGTTCTCGTGCAGATGCTCTCAGATAGGAGAGCAGAGAGTATGTGTTTTGTCTTCTCGTGCAGATGCTCTCAGATAGGAGTGCAGCGAGTATGTGCTTTGTGTTCTCGTGCAGATGCTCTCAGATAGGAGTGCAGCGAGTATGTGTTTTGTCTTCTCGTGCAGATGCTTTCAGATAGGAGAGCAGTGAGTATGTGCTTTGTGTTCTCGTGCAGATGCTCTCAGATAGGAGTGTGGCTAGTATGTGTTTTGTCTTCTCGTGCAGATGCTCTCAGATAGGAGTGCAGCGAGTATGTGTTTTGTCTTCTCGTGCAGATGCTCTCAGATAGAAGAGCAGTGAGTATGTGCTTTGTGTTCTCGTGCAGATGCTCTCAGATAGGAGAGCAGCGAGTATGTGCTTTGTGTTCTCGTGCAGATGCTCTCAGATAGGAGTGCAGCGAGTATGTGTTTTGTCTTGTCGTGCAGATGCTCTCAGGTAGGAGTGCAGCGAGTATGTGTTTTGTCTTCTCGTGCAGATGCTCACAGATAGAAGAGCAGTGAGTGTGTGCTTTGTGTTCTCGTGCAGATGCTCTCAGATAGGAGTGCAGCGAGTATGTGTTTTGTCTTCTCGTGCAGATGCTCTCAGATAGAAGAGCAGTGAGTATGTGCTTTGTGTTCTCGTGCAGATGCTCTCAGATAGGAGTTCAGCGAGTATGTGCTTTGGGTTCTCGTGCAGATGCTCTCAGATAGGAGAGCAGCGAGTATGTGTTTTGTCTTCTCCTGCAGATGCTCTCAGATAGGAGTGCAGTGAATATGTGTTTTGTCTTCTCGTGCAGATGCTCTTAGATAGGAGAGCAGAGAGTATGTGCTTTGTGTTCTCGTGCAGATGCTCTCAGATAGAAGAGCAGTGAGTATGTGTTTTGTCTTCTCGTGCAGATGCTCTCAGATAGGAGAGCAGGCAGCTCATCATTGTATCCTTTATGGAAGGTCTTTAGGATGTCTGTTTTATAGTATAATGATATGCTCTGCCACTGAGCATAAGTTAAAACTTAAATTGAAGGTATATGCCTTGGTAAATAAAATATAATTCTTGCTGCCCTAGAATGGAGACTATTAACTGAATTAACAAGATCAAAGTTAGTGCACGAACCCCACAGAATAATTCCATTCTTCACAGATGGCAAAACTACACTGTAATAAAACTTTAAAACTTTAGAAAACTTTAGAAATCTGGAGCGCTTTGATAGGTCTAATCTATTTAAAAAGTTTTTCTTGAGCTCCAACATATGTGGTACCCAATTAAGTTTATAGTCGACGCACATTCCTAGAAGGCGAGATTTTGTGACATAGCTTAGCACTGATCTTCCCAGAAATACTGGAAGTAATGGTCTTGTGATAGCCTGCCTACTAAGTGCCATAGCTTCACTTTTTGTCGGATGAGGTGTCAATCTGTTTTCTATGCACTACCTCTGGACCTGTTGCAATGCGTTATTTAGCGCAGCAACTGCCACATCCGCATTCTCGCCAGTACAATAAATGGATGTGTCGTCCGCGTACATGTACAGGTCTCCTTCGCTTCGATATCAATCATATCACGCAACAACTCGCAAACAAAAACGTCCTCTGATAAAATACCAATAATAAATCATTTAACGGGCTAGAAAAAAACTCCCAAATATTGCCATAGGTCAAGAACGTATGAAATATCGGCATGATGAAGTGTTAACAAACCACTATGACTGAAATTGATTGAAGTTGAAGTTATTGTAGAGGCCCTTGGTTTTCCCGTTTTTAAAGGTTGGAATAAAAGTTCAATCTATCGCTAAGTACACGACGCCTGCAAGCAAGCTCATATGGCTAAAAAACCGGGAAAGTCCAAAGAGGACTACTTTTCGAAAGTCAGAACGGAAGAAGCAGTTGGCGCAGACGAAAGGCATGGTATGGATGAAAAAGCAATTACAAGCGAAAAGGTAAGTTTTAGCAGTGATTTGATGCATCAACGCATTCTCGTAGAACATGATCGATTAATACTTATTAGCCGTGCTCTCAACCACAAAGTACGGTATTATAAAGACTCGGCATTGCGGATTGCTGTTTCCTTTAAAAACTAATCAATGAATCATATAAGACCATTCCCACGCCATGATTTTATTTTAGGCGCCAGTCCGGTTTGTCTCAGACAGTTTGGGCGTTTTCCATTTGCCGAAAAATTCCGGAAATTTCATTGGGAAATGTCCATTAGTGAGGAATGCGTTCCATTGGACACAAGTTCCATTCATTCCCAGGAGAGTGTGGAAGAAGCTGTCATTTCTCTTTACCGAAGATGTGGCCGTGAAGAATCACCCGCGTGCGTGAAAGTACTGGAACTGGTGAAACCTCATGAAACTCGTAAATGGAACACGCATTTTCCATCGGCAGGTTTCCAACGGGAAAACGGGACTACCTTTTCAGACGCTCCGTTTATTCTGGAAATTTTCCAGTGGAACGTACCAAAAAAGTGCGTCCTATTTACATCCCAACCGAAATTTCCGGAATCTCTTGGTAAATGGAAAACGCTCTTTGTCCCAGTTGTACATTTCATGTCTGAGACTTTGTCTCAGTTGTACTTTTCCATACTAGGGTCTCCTTGAGTTGTCTTTTTCGTGCGTTTCTAATTTTCTGTTACTCATTTTCCTAAAAAGATTAAATATGAAACCAAAGGCACTTTCCTTATGCAATTTTTTGGCTGTATGTCAACGATATACAGAAAGTACTTACAAAATCGCAGTCTTTCAAGGAAGACACTAGAAATATAGTTCATATCTTTAAGCCACTACTAGAACCACCAACTTACACGTTTAGACTATTATTTCTTTTCTGAGCGACAATTTCGTATTAACTGCTTCGTCTTGTGTAAGAATTATAAACGAGACTTGTTATTTTTTTTTAATTCCCAGTATTTCGTAATCGTTGAGAAATCACTGTCCTCAATACCTGGACGTGTTTCAGCGGCATCCACTCTTAATGACAGCGAGAAGATGTCCCTACTGGACAGAACATGGAACATCGAGGATCTTCTTAGTTATATAATTATAAATTCCCGCCACGGTTAGTATCGCATAATTATTATCAAGCATATTTTTTGCAGCTTATCCAATATAATATGAATTATATTTTACTTCTATTCTCTCTACCTTTTCAGACAATTCAAAGGGAGGACTTGCCGACTAAGCCCGAATATAATCAAACAGACGCCATAGTTACGATATAGCCCTTCTACCGATTCAGTATATTGCTGCTCTGTTACCTGTTTGGTACCCAGCCATTCCGTAATACTGACTGGTCCAACATCACCAAGTACGTGGATCAACATGTAGCTGATAACTCATCTCACCACACTGCAGTTGCGCGGGGGCAGGCATTGATTGCTGTTCAGCGCAATGGTGCTGCCAACATATGCCAGCAGCTTCATAATCAAAAAGCTCAGGAGATCGAAGAAAACCGCACGATTTTGAAGAAGTCCTACTTACACTGGAGAAACAGAACATTTGTCTAAGGGGTCATGTTCCTGAAGACAGCAATTTTCTTGCTGCACTGAATCTAGTAGCACAGCACAACCAATTGATACAAAGGCACATGAATTAAATAAAGCAAGAAATAATGGCAAATATACCAGTCCTGAAGAGACTACTTACATTCGAAGAACAGTTAAGGAACAATGAAGCGATAAGAGAGGAGATGGGACGAAAGTCAAAACTGAAAGTGCTCTGTGAGATGAGATGGGCTTCTAGAGCTGACTGCTTAAGTGTGTTTGTTACATCATATCAGGTACATGAAACGATTTTAAATAACGACAAATATTTTGTTTTCATTTACAACATACACCAGTAACGTACACCAGTGGCCAATTAGAGTTTATTTACTTGCATCTCTAGGCCTGTTATTGTCGACACTCTAGAGGAACTTGGCGGCGGAGGAGACAGTAAGGCCAGGGTTCTTCACTTCTCTATTATGAAGTGGGATTTCGTGGTAACGGCTGCCGTTTTGCAACACGTATTTGAACTGACACACCAATTTTAGGTATACCTTCAACTTAGTCGCAAACTCTATGCATTCTTCACGAAAACGTGCAGTGTATTTGTGCTTTGTACTCTTTTTTAAAAGAGTTTAGTGGATATGAATAAAGTGTAGTGAAAGTGTTTAAAGTGATGCATCTTTTTTCTCAGTCGTCAGAGTTTGATTTGGTTCAAGCAGCCAAGGAGGCAGCAAGGTGCGCGTCAGTTCTCAAAGAGAAACGAAACGATGACCTGGTCTGCAGGGATGTCATATTTGAAAAAGCTCGGGGCATTGCTGAATTGTACGACATCGCTCCCTCCATGCCTTAACGTACGCAAAGACAGCAACATAGGGACAATGTCAAGGCAGACACCCCTTCCATATGCTGGAAAAGAGCACCATACCTTCTTTTCGTAGATCATCCAATTACAGAGATCAATGAGATGTTGGTAAAGCCCTTGCCAGGCTTTCAAGCACAGCACCTAACACCTGGTATGTTGTTAGCTCCTTAAATGTAAACATGAGAATGTGGGACCGACTTCCCAGACTTGCAAATAGAAGGCTGATTTGCGCTG
>OX453281.1:7474008-7604008 GCA_949710005.1 Ricordea florida
TTCAGGTCTAAAAATAAATATTTCTAAAACGGAAGGAATGTGGCTTGGCAGTCACAAATGCAATTTAGGTAAACGTTCTCCATTCAATATTACGTGGCCTGAAAAATATGTAATCATGCTAGATGTGGCCTTCGCATACGATCCTTCTGTTAGCTACAAAATAAATTTCGAGGAAAAATTTGTTGCGCTAAAGAAAATTTTAAACCAATGGACGACCAGAGGCTTAACGCTAATGGGAAGAATTTGTATCGTTAAAACCCTCGCCATCTCCAAGCTTGTTTATAATACTTCCGTTCTTACAGCTCCACCGAAATTTACTAGTGAAGTTAATGATATTTTCTTCAAGTTCATATGGAACTTCAAGCCTGATAAGGTCAAACGTAACACGCTTATAGGTCCAAAAGAGAAAGGTGGCCTTAACATGGTAGATTTCACCATGATGGACAAGTCTTTAAAAGCAGCATGGGTTAAACGTTTATATGAAGCTGGCGATGCCAAATGGTGCTCCCTCTTCTCATTGGCTACATCCCAATATGGTGGCTCTTTTCTTTTGGAATGCAATTTTAATGCACCCGATCTAAATTTTGCCTCGTATGTGCCGTCTTTTTATAAGGAAATATTGACTGCCTGGCATGAGCTACACTCCAAAGTACGGTGACCCATATAGGACATGAGCAATTTTTTTTTTCCATTGAAATTTTAACTCAAATTTCAGTTACAAAAATCCGTATTGTGTAATTGTCTAAGCGTACAACTCGGATATATACTAAAAAATCTTAGTTGTAAACATCGTTCCATTTACAACTCGGATTTTTACCGCAAAAATCCGAGTTGTTAAATTTCCAAAAACACAACTCGGATTTTTAACACAAAAATCCGAGTTGTTAAATTTCCAAAAACACAACTCGGATTTTTACTGCAAAAATCCGAGTTGTTAAATTTCCAAAAACACAACTCGGATTTTTAACACAAAAATCCGAGTTGTTAAATTTTCAAAAACACAACTCGGATTTTTACTGCAAAAATCCGAGTTGTTAAATTTCCAAAAACACAACTCGGATTTTTAACACAAAAATCCGAGTTGTTAAATTTTCAAAAACACAACTCGGATTTTTACTGCAAAAATCCGAGTTGTTAAATTTCCAAAAACACAACTCGGATTTTTAACACAAAAATCCGAGTTGTTAAATTTCCAAAAACACAACTCGGATTTTTACTGCAAAAATCCGAGTTGTTAAATTTCCAAAAACACAACTCGGATTTTTAACACAAAAATCCGAGTTGTTAAATTTTCAAAAACACAACTCGGATTTTTACTGCAAAAATCCGAGTTGTTAAATTTCCAAAAACACAACTCGGATTCTTAACACAAAAATCCGAGTTGTTAAATTTTCAAAAACCCAACTCGGATTTTTACTGCAAAAATCCGAGTTGTTAAATTTCCAAAAACACAACTCGGATTTTTAACACAAAACTCCGAGTTGTTAAATTTCCAAAAACACAACTCGGATTTTTACTGCAAAAATCCGAGTTGTTTAATTTCCAAAAACACAACTCGGATTTTTAACACAAAAATCCGAGTTGTTAAATTTTCAAAAACACAACTCGGATTTTTACCGCAAAAATCCGATTTGTTAAATTTCCAAAACACAACTCGCATTTTTACCGCAAAAGTGATAACAATGGGGTGACGGGCCTGCACGACTCCCAGCCACGTGTAATAGCCGGTTATAGCTTTGCTCTAACGAGTATATCCTTTAGGGATCTGCCCCTTTTGTACGAGACAATAGGGGGATCTTTGAATATTCTTCTAAGCAATGGTTGTTGTTGGATTAAATGCCAGTTCTGTATAAGTATTTGCTTTAAGTTAGGCACTGATGGGCGATATTGTGTGACAAAAGGCAAGATTCGCTTGTTTTGTTTACATTTCTGTTGTAGGGCAGCTTTTCTCTCCTCAAATGTAATTTCTGCGAGAGTTGTTGAAACAAGAGTTTCAGGATACCCTCTTTCGATGAGGTTTGTTTTAAATTGTGAAATAGCAGTTTTGAATGCTGTTTCAGAGGAGTTAGTTCGGAGAAGTCTGAATGCTTCGCCCTTGATGAAGCCCTTTTTGACCCCTGGTGGGTGGCAACTCGAGAAATGCGTGTACTGGATGGAATGTTTCAGTAGCTTTGAAATGAGTTTTAATGTCTAGTATAGACTCTTGTGCGAATCTTTCGCCTTTGTGAACTTTTGTGTCGAGGAACGTTTGTATAAGTGGGTTTGTATAAGTGCTCAAGGTTGTCTAACTGGATTTTTCCTTCGAGAATTTTATCTGCAGTGTTCAGCAACACCATCCCACTATCAAGTTCACGGCTGAAGTTTCTGACACAGAAACAACGTTCCTCGACACAAAAGTTCACAAAGGCGAAAGATTCTCGGATTTTTACTGCAAAAATCCGAGTTGTGTTTTTGAAAATTTAACAACTCGGATTTTTGTGTTAAAAATCCGAGTTGTGTTTTTGGAAATTAAACAACTCGGATTTTTGTGTTAAAAATCCGAGTTGTGTTTTTGGAAATTTAACAACTCGGATTATTGCAGTAAAAATCCGAGTTGTGTTTTTGGAAATTTAACAACTCGGATTTTTGCAGTAAAAATCCGAGTTGTGTTTTTGGAAATTAAACAACTCGGATTTTTGCGGTAAATATCCGAGTTGTACATTGAACAATGTTTAAAACTAAGATTTTTTAGTATAAATCCGAGTTGTACGCTTAGACAATTACACAATACGAAATTTCAATCGAAAAAAAAAATTGCTCATGTCCTATATGGGCCACCGTACCAAAGACCCTTTTTCTGCTAAAAAATATGAAAATGAAATTATTTGGAACAACCGCTTTATTAAAATAGATGGGAAATCAGTCTTCTACCCATCCTGGCATAGAAAAGGAATAATCAAAATTGGTCATCTGTTAAACGAGAACAGAAATTTTTTATCAAGATCCGAGTTTCAACATAAATATGGTATAACCAGGAGTAGAAACTAAACTAATTGAAAAATGTCTTCCTGTTAAAGCCATTTATGAATTGCCTTTCAAGATTACATTAGAAAACAAACTCAGATGTTTCCAATATAAGATCACACATAACATCCTACCCACCAACAGCAGACTTCATAAAATGAAATTGAAAATTTCTCCAAGTTGCGATCGTTGTAGCTCTCCATATGAAACTTTCTCTCATCTGCTTTATGAGTGTTCGACGGTACAAACATTCTGGCAAAAAGTTATTGTATGGTGGAATGAAAAACGATCAGAAAAAATCACCTTAATTGATACAGATATTTTTTACGGTTACAAACCAGAATCAAGCAGTTTTTTATGCCCTGAATCATTTCCTTATTATCGCTAAGTATCACATTTTTCTGTCCTGGCTGAATATGGTATCCCCAAGTCTTGATATCTTCCTTCTTTTACTCAACGAAAAGATCTTATATGAACGTACAATTGCTGTTAAAAATAATACTATGATGAAATTCAGATCAAAATGGACATCACTTTGCACATGAGCTCCCCTCATATATTCGCCCCAGAGGTTGTGCCACTATTTGCTCGTCTTTTTTATTATTTTTGTTTGACTTTTTTTTTTCTCTTTATAAACTCATTTTACTTGTTATCTTACTTTCTCTTTCGCTTCTTTTTTGCCTTCTCCTAGTAGTAGAATAAACTAATACAGTGAACGATATCCAATTTAGTATACAGAATTATTCATTCATATTTGTAAGTACATTGTAAGTTCAAAACGAAATTAAAAAAAAAATTTAGTATTGTAAGTAATGCTATTCGTTATCGTAGGGGGAAAGGAGAGGGACAAAGGGGGGGGGGGAGGGAAAGGAAAAAAAGAAAAAAAATGTAATACAGCATGATTAATCAGCAATCTTTTTATCTATTTATTTACGTTTTTTTTATTTACTTATTTCTATTTTTGTTTGTTTTTCTCTTTTTCTTTAAGTGTATTGTGATTTTGTATCTTCTACATTGCAAATTTGTGAATAAAAGTATACTGTTAAAAAAAAATATATATATATTTAGTTTACGGTCGTTTCGTTACAGTCGTTAATTATATAAGGTAAGAGGAGACACCAAGCGTTTCCATTTCGTTTCGAGTGCTTTATAGAGCATTTGTGTGGAACAAGATCCGGTCCGCAGACCGTAGTGGTAGTGAGAACGAATTCATAAATATCTTGCTCTAGTGCACGGAGTACAGAATTAGTGATCATCTCTCACGTTAACCTCCTTGTCTTTATGGATGTGCAATACAGACAAATGGGATAGACGATCGTTTGCCTTTGTAAGGCAGTGGATTGATCACTGTTGATCACGAAATTCTTATGACTAAAATGAACCTTTACGGAGTTCAAGGAGTAAATCTACACAGGTTTAACTAATACTTAACAAACCGCACACAACGATGTCTTGTTAATGGTTTTCTGTGTAAAATCCTAGGTCCCCTATTATTTCTGATTTACATTAACGATTTGCCTAAATGCTTATAATCATGTCAACGTAGGATGTACGCTGATAAATCTATCACGATCTAAGCAATTTGAATAAATGGTTTACTTCTAACAAACTTACTTTAAACGCCACTTAAACTGAATTTATGTTGATTGGTTCCAGGCAAAGATTGAGTACCCTTCCAGATACACTTGAGCTCTCATTACGAGTAAAATGAATCCCAACAAAAGCAATTCACTCATAATCTTATCACAATTCAGCAAAATATTCTATTGGTCTTTAATACGTAAACATTAGTTGTTGGAGGTTACGGATATATTGCTCTGACAATTAATATCCAACTTTGGCGCCTGGTAATAACTATTTATAGAAGGATTTCTTAACTTGGTTACATGACGCTTAAGTGTGTTCTAGAACTCTCTGGAAAGAATGTTGTGTGACTACGCAAATATCTGAATATAACAGGTTCTAGAAGGTTCTCCTCATAACACTATGCATAAAAATCAGACCCACTCCCTACTTGCACCAGCCTTCACCCCACCCCCCATGCAAGCTTTTTGGATCTAGCGCTAAGATTCAAGCTTTCTCCAATTCAACACTTGAAAAACATGATTCTGTACTGGTGTCAAGTGCGGTGGAGGTCAGGACTCTAGCAGCACGATTTTGTAGATTTTGGAGGTTGTTGGCAAGAGTTTTATTAGTTACCCCAGACAATGTTACAGTAATCAAAATGAGGTTTCATCAGACAGTTGTCAAATGCGCTTCCGGGCCCCAATACCAAGAACAATCTTCTTAGACAGAGTCTAAATAAGAACATTCCATGATAGATTTTCGTCTTTAAAAATACCAAGAGATCTGGTGCTGGGCACCTGGTTTATTGGGGCCTCGTCAATTTTTAGAGAGAGGGGGATAGGCAAGCAACATCAGTCTTTGCCGAGAACTAATTAACCTGAATTCATTGTGCGTTTTATTTAGCGTAAGCTTTTTAGCAATAAGCCACTCACTGAGGCTGGCACGATCTTTACTAAGATTAAGTTCAATACTGTCAACGTTATTGACTGTAAGCGTCAAGTGCGTGTCATTGGCACACATTTGGGGCTGTGAGTACAGGAGACAACTTGGTAGATCATTAATGTAGAAGAGATAAAGGAGTGGTCCCAGAATTGTCCGCTGAGGGATACCGCAGGACAATACACCATTGTTGGAAAGAGAGCCAGTTAGAAAACACTTTTGATTGCATTCAAATAAGTGAGATTTAATCTATTACTTTGAGATGCTTCTTATGCCATATGCAGCCAGCTTAGAAATAAGAATACTGTGATCCACCTTGTCTAAAGCTCTCTTAAGATTCAAGAATACTGCAGCGTTCACGTTCCCCTGATCTATATTGCATGCCGTATCATCAGTTGGCTGAAGTAATTAGGTAACTGTAGAGTGGAGCAACCCTATAAATACTATAAATAATGACCAGTTCCTTAGCACCCAGGATTTGAAGTAACAATGAAGCTTAAGTTTGAATATATTATAAATAGTAAAATACTGCTCACTTACTACTTGTTTCTACAGTTTCTCAACATCAAGTTAACAAACATAAGTGTTACAGATCCAGAGAAGTACCCTCACATGGTAACATTCTGTATTGGGTGGAGTTAAATTGAACTCCTTCCTAAAAAACCTTTTTCTGTGGGCTTATCTAGCTCCTTTCTTCCTGTTATTTATGACGTTTCCTACTCAAGCATGTTGACAACATGCCAGCTAATAGTCTTTGCAGCTTTCTTGTGTTCCTTCACATATCTTTATGTTAGTTAGCAAACATCCTAGTTAATTGCAGTTTCATGTCATACTGTAGTATATTTCCTTGTTTTCCAATAAGCAATTCTTACTTATACTTAGTCTGGTACTTCGTCTTTGAGATGCCGCTCTTTGAGCTACTCTACAATCTGAAAAAGGAGTGAAGGCAATCTGTGTTTCCTCCCCTCCACATTAATGGTATGATTTTGTTCATGATGCTACCCTGCCAACACAGACGTTCTTTCGGTACTCGATTCTTTCCGCGCGTGAAGAGTCGTTCATTAAATAAAATGTTCCAAAGTTCTTTTGGAAAGTGTTTTTATCACCTATATTATTGCATAAATAAAACCTTTCAGTGGAGCCTCTTTCTTTAATTTACATTTCCTCTGTTTTCATTTCTATCTTCTCACTAGAAATTGTTTGAAAATCTTCCCATAATTGCAGCCTACATTATTCAATTTTTTCACAAGTATTAAAGTGTTTAATTATATGCATATGCGAGATATAATCCATGTTAACTTCCCATAAAATCTCTTTCCAACTTATGGTTAAATGCCTAATGTGGTATGTAACCATATATGGAAATAAATATATAGGGAGACCAAGAGAGAATGAGGTACCTCATTCTCTCTTAGGGAGACGTAATGTGGGGTTAACATGGATTATGTCCTGTTGTCCATACAAAAGATAATTGTTTTCCTAAACTACTCGCGCCCATATTTATCGATTCATTGCTTTTTGGATTTCAGTTATCGATCAAAAACTGTTTTATCCGAGGATCCGTGTTGAGATATGTTCAGCTCCCGGCTGAAGAAGTCGATACGTCTCTTCTACAGGACGCCACAAGAAAAGAAGCTGCACAGAGCAAAGCGTGATAACAAAACCTGTATCTAACGGCAGGTTCACATGTTGTACAAAGTGAAATAAACAGAGCATCCTTTCTTCAAATCACTTTCATTTACCGCGCGACTCTAAGGGACGCCACATCGCTGTTGTAAGATAGTTGCTAGCAGCATTGGTGTTTTTTTCGCCTTTAGTTTTTTATATATTTTCTTCGGACACTGAAAGCAAACATTCACGAATCATGCGCCACCGAACCCACCCCACCCACTGTTAAAATACGCCTTTTCCCTCAAATATGACACCCCTCTCTAATAGAAGAAATTTATTAAAGAATTGAAAACTGAAAAGAGGTTGAAAATTTCCTTTGCAACAAAGCAGAGCCATACAAGAGTACAACATGACACCGTCAAATTGCACTAACAGCTGAAGAACTTTTCAATTTCTTTAAATGGTTCCTCGGGAGGAAGAACTGTCTCACCTTTTATTACCACTGCAAGTCCTGTTTTGTCACATGCTTTGATAACATAGCTCTTTGTCCCACGTAACACCGACGTTAAAGTTGATTTAAGAATTATATAGCAGGGTATTATATTTCGCATAGTTAATCGTGGTTGTACCTTTATTTTTTG
Organism: Ricordea florida; assembly: GCA_949710005.1. Classification (NCBI taxonomy): domain Eukaryota; kingdom Metazoa; phylum Cnidaria; class Anthozoa; order Corallimorpharia; family Ricordeidae; genus Ricordea; species Ricordea florida. The sequence continues at coordinate 7,481,769 of OX453281.1, forward strand.
CGACACTTTAATTTCATGTTTATTTATTTTTATTTTTTTAGAAAATTCGCGAAATATTAGTCCCGCGAATATAGTTAGCAAAAAGGCAGGTAAATCGATGAGCCACCACCGTCTATTAACCCACCTCCCTCTAGTACTCCACCTCCCAAAGGAACCTTGAAGGAATTAGCCACGCGAGTGGCATAATTGAGAATTTACGGCAAGTTAATAGATAAGCCATTTCCCCGGCAGACCATGGCATCTCTGATTGGTTAAGACGTTAATCTTGCACATTTTATTAGCGTTTAACGGTCTCCAACCAGCAACAATGACTGCTAATTTTAAAACAACCCTGGAGACGAGTGAGTGGTTTGAAACTACAGTTAGATCCCATGGAGGAATATTTTAAGATTTTTTCTAATGCTGATAATTTGGCATTAAGTATTGCAACTGAAAAACCAAGCCGTGCTTACTTCGATTTTTAAACTCGTTACTGTGCTGGATTTCCGTTATCCTTTGCTAATGTACTGAATTTGTCAATTAAAACTGAGATTCTCTTACAGCAGCCCACGTGGTATCTTTAACAATCAGTTCCACAAAAGCGAGTCGCACATGAGCAAATAGCCAACGAAGTGCGTTGCGTCGAGTTGGTTATAGTTCATGTACGACGAGATTGAGTGGAATATTTTTTTATTATATCTCCAAACCCTTGATTGTGAGAAATTGGAGCTAGTGTGCACGACAAGAAATTAACTTTGTTGTTGTTGACTTTGTTGTCGTTTCTTAACAGACCCATGTTGTCGAGCGGACAAGTTGTCTAGCCGATGTCTTAACAAAACGCAAGTCCGACTAGTTCTAAAACGTCTCTTTAACGTCTTTGTCAAATTGTTTCGAGGTAGCGAACCAGTCTGAGCATTAAAAGTGGCAAAAGTAGGCAGAAGTAAAAAAAAGTTGTAAGAGTTTCACTTTCGTAATAAACAATTGAAATGGTGTCAATTTGCTCACTATGATATGAGCTGATAGCCTGTGAACAGGAACCAATCAGAGCGCGCGTTTGCTCATACCCAGGGGTTGCAGATATAAGGGACTACTATGTAGGCGTGTTTATAAGTACGTTTTCAGGTTATTTTTCAAATTTGACTGAAAATCTTTGACCTTTTTTAGGTTATAGGTTATTTTTAATTTATCAGAAAAGCTAGGTGTTTTTAGCTTACAGGTTATTTTAAATTTAGCAGAAAATTTTCTGTGCTTTTTAGCTTATAGGTTATTTTAAAATTTGACGGGTGCTTTTTTTAGCTTAAATTTTTATAAGTTCATTTTCTTTTTTTATCAGAAAATTAAACAGAGATTTTTTCCTGATTACAAAATAAAAAATGATATTTAAAGATTAAATAAATACTCATAGAAGTAATTATGGATCAATTAAATAATTTATCTTTTTATGAACTAAAAAGAATTGCTAAAGAGTTAAAAATAAAAGGAAGATCAAAAATGAGTAGAATGGATTTTATTAAAGAGTTTAAAAAATATAAAGAGGAGGAGATTATTGATTTAATTGAAAAAGTTACTACTACTAGTGACTATATTTGTATTCATGGAAAACTTAAATATTTTTGTAAAGAATGCGGTGGATCACAAATATGTGAACATGATAGAATTAAGTATGCTTGTAAAAAATGCAAAGGATCAATATATTGTATGCATGATAAACAAAAACAAAAGTGTAAAGAATGTGGAGGACAACAAATATGCATACATAATAAACAAAAACAACAATGTAAAGAATGTGGAGGATCACAAATATGTGAACACATGAAACAAAAAGCCTCTTGTAAGGAATGTCGTATAAAATTAATTTATAATTTAAATATTAGAAAATTGTAAATAAAATAATGGAAAATAACATAATTAATTTGAAATATACAAATAAAAAAAATTTTTATGTTAATGATTTTATATATTCAATTAAGAAAAATTTGTTACAAAAAATATCAAAAAATCGTGGATTTATTAATAAATATCGTAAAGTAATTGATTTTGAGGTTTTTTGTAGTTATAAAGAAAGAAATATATTTTCTTTTAATTTTTTAATGGAAATAAAAGAATTTGATATGAATAAAATATTTATTGATGAGTTTATAAAAAATTTTTTATATAATGCATATATGTTTGATGATAATGGACTTTTTTATTATGATCATAATGGAGATGTTAATTTTGATGATGAATTGAATATTAAAGATTTTTTTATTTATTCAATTGAAGTAAAATTATACGTAGATAAACATAAGGTATTACATAAAGAAAAATTTTACAAAGACTTGCATGATGAATTAATGGTGGTAGCATGGCATCCATCAAGATATTTAGATTGGTGTATTGATTTTGAAGAGAAAAAGTTTTTGGAAGAAGAGGTATGGGGTAATGAAGATTAAGTAATAATTATGTTATATAACCTAATAAAATTGGTTACATAACAAAAAATTAACCAAATCTTAAACTAAAAGTTATTGACAATCCCATTAAATTAAGTTTTTTCCATTCTACGTCTAAGATGGTTAAATCAAAGTAATTAATTAAGGTATCATATTTTTGAACTGGAATTGTTGGATAATCCTTTGAGGGTATGTTTGCAAGTAGGTGTGATGGTGAGAGTTTTACAAACTCCCCATATTGTGTGTTATTCATATATGATGACTTATTATCCACTATACTACACATAAGTCTCAGAGGCTCCTTAATCTGTATATTTATAGGGTATAATTTACCTGGATTTATGATTTCCGGCACTCCTAAACCAACTTGCAACCCTCTAGTAAGTTTAATGTTGAAGTTCTTATTTGAATATAGATAGTCAACCGTATCAGTCTCAATGATTGTTATTTTTGTCCTATCAGTATCATTAAAAAAGATTGTTTGAATATTACGCAGTGAATATGTACCAGGATGTATTATTATGAGGGGTTGATTTTTATCATTAAACAATATCTGTTGATCCTTGAAATTAATCAATCTTTTAGTTTTTATATTACAATCTAGGAGTTGTATTTCTCGAAGATTTTCCAGAGGAGGATCTAAATAAATCCTTGTTTCTGAATCAAACATGGTAATACTCAACATTTTGTTTTGATTACATCATTTTCATCTTTAGATTTTTATAATCAAAACATTAACGAAATAGATACCAAGCTAATCCACCCACCGCAACTATGATTGCTAATTTACTAACTTCATGCTCACTTTGTGGATTGGTTTCATTTTGTTTCATCGTATATGTTTGTGTTGCATCTGTTTTTATTTCAGGTTGTGGTTTTAAGTTATGCGGCAACTTTACTTTTGAATCACCTAAACTATGGCTTATCCCAACTACCTTTGTTTCAGTATTTAATGAATTATTAATACCAAAATTCATATCTTCGGTTGCTTTCATGAGTTTGTTATTATATCCAACCACACTTTCTGTATTTATTATCAAATTACTTGGCATCAACAAAACCCCAGGTGCAATAGTCATATCCAATTTAACTTTAGCATTTTGTACAGCCAATTGATATCTTTGTGCTGAATTATCAAGGTCATTTTCAATAACACTACTTTCAAATAAGGATAAAAATTGCTGCTGAGTATTAATCACCCCACCCCCGTTGCCATAAATAGGGGTTCTCATATCAGTTTGTGCTCCTAATATACAGTAAACAAAAGCTTCTACTGATCTATTTAATCTTCCAAGCCCAGCATTTGTTACTCCATGTCCACTTGTTGGGATAAACCATGCATATTTAAAATCAGTAAAGTCATCATTTCTTAAGAATGAGATTAAATTACCTTCTTGTTGCTTACCACCATCATCACCAAATTTATCACCCGAACCGGGCCACATATCAGCTTCTTTATCATAATTTCTTACAACATGTACATTTTGATAATCGTGATCTTTTGCACCATATCTATTACCATAATCAAGGAATATATCCCCCAAACCATGATTTCTCCCACCTTTCCATCTAAAATCAGAATCATATTTTATTCCAAATTCATCGCACAATCTTTTATATGCTACTTTATTATATGGGTTATTATTTATTGCAAAATATTGTTTATCAGGTAAAGGTACGGCTAATTCTTGTAATATCCTTCTTATTGTGAAATATATATGAAACTTGATGAAACTATTCACTACTTTGGGATAATTTAAACTTTCAAATGGGCTAATTCCACACCCGGATGTTGCGCACCAAACTGCAAAATTTAATTGTTGCGGCCAATAATTAATATCTGGTTTATTTAACCATTTTCTACTTTGTTCTCCTGATTTGAAAGTGATAACTTGCTGTTTAAAAATATTAGGAAATATTGTTTTGAATTTCTTTGTGCCTGTTACATATATATCCATCTCAGTTAACATTTTTGTAACATCAGTCGTAAAATCATCAAAAGCAACAGCCGGTATAGGATAGCTTTGATTAGTTAAAGTTAAACTTTTTGGGAATGATACAGAGTCTATTTCAGCAGAACTAAGCCCCAAATCTTTCCACAAAAGTTTTTTCAAATAAGGCGGTAAATCATCAGTCCAAGTTTTTCCAGTAGGATCATCATTAGACATGACAGTCATATTATTATATCTCCACCTAATGTATCCTCCATATGGATCGGCCACTACAATGAATTTACTAATATTAGCATTTGGGTACTTTCTTTTGAAATCTCCTAAAGTCATCTTATTCTTTATTTTTCTTCGATTAGATCAGGTCTTTAGATTTAGAATAAGATGAAAATTAATACTGTTCCTTCCCAATCCTAGCAAAACAATTATAGCCCACCTCAGTTTTCTCATATGAAATTTTTAACGTGTGGGACCGGTTAGTTCTTTTAATAGATCTGCGCGCACTTCTCTCCTTATAATAGACATGTCCAAGTTTTTTTCTGATTCTTTCCTAAATGTTTGTCGGATTTCTTGTTTTAGTTTTTGAAATTTTTCCAATTCAGCTAAAATTATAGAAAATTCTTGATCTGATATAGCATTATCTTTCAAAGCCTTTGAAACCAAGTCATTGATTGTGTTTAATTTTGATTTTGCGATTGCAGCGGTTTGTTCATGTTTACTAACTTTATTTGAAAGTCTTTTTGATGCATAACCGAATCCAACCGATAATCCACCAAAAACTCCACCTACAACACCTAAAGGAATGCCAACAAAAGCGCCAAAACCAGTGAGAGATGTACTCAAACCACTCGCAGATAGAATAACTGAAATCAAACCGCCACAAACACTTATTTTTGTAAATATGGTTCTCGCCCTATTATATTTTTTCCTTACTTCTTCATAATGTTTAATTTCTTTCTCAAGATTTTGTAATACTTCGCTTGATTTTTGTAGCCTGAAATTAACCACATGATCGGCCTGAAGGGCCTCCCCACTACGCGGATCGGCATTATTTGGTAATCGTCCGGAGGACGGGCCCAGCTCTGCTGGAAGTTGAGGATAAATTTTATTGTAGTCATCCATATTGTATTTTACTGATCATTATGATATCTTTAGACCTACTTTCTCTTGCCACCTTTCATTTGTTCCACAAAATATAGAACAACAGCCATTATTAACAACCACGCATTCTCGCCTAAGAACCCAATAACCTGGCCGGCTGTTTTGAAAAGAAAGCTAACTATTGCGCCAACCATTCCGGGTAATATTTCACCTAATTTTTTACCTATAGTTTTCAATCCATTACCAACCCCCCTACCTAATGTTGATAAGCCTTTAGAAAGATTAGAAACTATAACTCCAATTATTATACCTACTGCACTAACAACGGAAAATATTGTAAAACCATACTTTTTGAAAAGATACTTTAACCTCTCTCTTAATGGCAAATTTTTAAGTATTTCATCTTTTCGTCTATCTATATCTGATAATTGTTCTTCGATAGAAATTGTTTTATTTCTAAGTTTTTCTTTTAATTTATCAACCTCAGATTTTAATCGTTCATTACTTTGTTCTAACTTTGTTGAATTGGATTTTCCCTTCTTATATTTGTCTATTTCTTCTTTGTATAATTTTGTTTCATCCAAAAGTTTTTCTGCTTGTATTTTTAACTCTATATTCTGTTTAGCGGTTTGATCAAAAAGACTTTTATCCTCAGCTTTCTGTACCTGTATTTTTTCAATGAATTGTCTTAGTTCTTTTTCTCTTTCTACATATACATTAATCTCCTCCGTGCGTGTTGCTAAAAGTGAATCTATTCCTTGTACTGCAGAAAGTAATTCATTATGTTTTTCTTTTTCTTCATTCAATTGCGATACTGCATCATTATATATACCCAACATGCTTTCATAATCAGCACCTAGAGCTTTTCTTATTGTTTTTGGTAAATCTTCAAGTTTAAGATTTTTATCTTTATCAAGTATTGTATGCCACACATTATCACCCCTAACAGTTAATTTTCCTTTTATACTACCATCTTTCCCAAAATCTATAATAAGTGCCGCGTCATCAGGATTGAAGTTTGGTAAATAACGTTTGAGTTCTTGCCTCGCTTCTCTCATTCTATCATATTCCTCATCTCTTTCTCTATTTGTTGGTTTTTTCTCTTCATCTTTTATTTCCCATTGAAGTCGTTTTCTTTCCGCCATATATTCTGAATAACCAAGATAGCCCTGATCAATAGATGTAGATGTGTTTGGGCTATGATAAATTGTACCATCTCCATCTTCATTATCATCTGATCCTTTTGGTATATCTTCTAATGGTATATCTTCTTCCATGATTTTTTACTCATCAGTAAGAAATCTTTAAACATGCAAAGTATTTTTTTTAATAAAAAATGATATTTAAAGATTAGAAAATAAATAAATAAAATAAAATGATGAATGAAAACACACAATTAATAGATATTAATAATTATATTCCTAAAAAAAGTATGATCTTTTCTAAACCAATTTTAGGTGAAATTCCCGGCAGCAAGCCAAAGGTTGAATTTAAACGAATTAAAATTTTTACAAAAAATGAAGATGGAACTGAAGGAGAACTTGTTATTCCAACTGGACGTTTATATTCATTTGGAGTTTCCGTAAATATAAGCCAAGAAACAAATAAAATTACAGGATATACCTTTCCTTTGTGTTTATGGAGCGGAAATAAACCCACGCCTGAAGAGGAAAAATGGATTGATACTCTTAATGAAATAGTAGATTGTTGTATTGATCATTTGCTAGATAATAGAGAAAAAATTGACAGATTTGACTTGGAAAGAAAAGATCTTACTAAAACAAAGGGTGGTTTAAATCCTCTCTATTGGAAAATGGTAAAAATTACAGATACAAAAAACAAAACTTCTATGTGTAGAGTTCCTGACCGCGGCCCAACACTATATGCAAAATTAATTTTCTCTAAAGACAAATTTCTTACTAAATTTTATAATATGAAAGATGATAAATTAATAGAACCTGAAGATTTAATGAATAAAGGATGCCATGCAGAATGCAATATCAAAATTGAATCAATATTTATTGGTTCTTGTATTTCACTTCAGGTAAAACTTTATGATGCTTCTGTAGAACCAAACACTGAAATGAAAAGATTAGCTCCACGTAAAAAATATAATCCAGAAGTAATTATTTCTAACAGCGAATCGGCTTCTAATTTTATGGAAGATGATGAAGATTCAGATTCTGGAAGCCTTATGTGAACTCAATAAGAAATGAAATTATGTTATATAACCTAATTACTGGTTACATAACAAAATAATGTTATATTTATAATAATTTACTAACTGCATACCCCAAAGCCATCATTCCCCCTCCCACATATAACATTTCTCCCTTCTTTTGATCTTCACTTGGTCTGTAATAATCAGAGAATTTAGGTTCGTGCATTTCAGCGAAGCTGGTCCCGATCTTCGATCGGCTTTGCTCATATAATTCAAAAGCTTCATCTGTTTTTGAAAGATTTTTTGATGCTAAATATTTATCATCTTTTCTTTTCATTTTCCAATCAATTATGTTTTGTCTTTTTTCTTGGTATTCTGAGTAATCTTTTTGATATTTTTCTAATGCTTTATCGTGTCGTATTCTTTCTGTATCTGTTTTATCTCCCGATAGATATTTTGCAAGATAGTTTCCGCCAACAAAAGCGGTTGCATTTAATACAGCCCCGCCAATCATAATTGCTATTGATGCCATTATTTTGGTAAAATCTTTTGATCCTCTAAATATGTTTTTAGATACATACTACCTGATAATACAGCTACCCATTTTGCATAATTTGTAATACTCGAGGATGGGTCGCTCAAAAATGATTCTTTCATCATCTTTTTGGCAACATAACCAACCCCAGCTCCTAATCCGATAAGAACCGCTGAATCAGTTACAGTTTTCACAAGTTTATTTTCGTTTGACATTATTTTTACTAAATCAAAGAGAAAGCTTTAGATGACTTTAGAGATTATTCCATTCCTAAAGATTTTGGAATTTTTGAAGGTTGGGGTATTTGCGGAACTTGTGATAAATCTGGTATCCTATTTTTATATTCAGTATAACCATCTCTAGCTTTTTCTCTATATCTCATAAAAAGATCAAATGCTGTAAATCCTAATCCAACAACAGATAAAACAGTAGTAAAAGATAACTCTGGCAGCCACGATTTTGCTTCGCTAACTGTATTTTCATTTTCTCCTCCCTTCAGTCGGTCTTGCTCCTCAGCTCGTAAGGACTCTTCTCGTTTCATCTCCCTAGTCAATGCTTCTTTTGCTTTTCTATTATATTCCGCTAATTTTTTACCAGCAGCAACTTTTTTTGGATCTTTTTCTGTTCCTCCTTTCGGTTGGTTACTTTTCGATGAATTAGATTCTTTAGACGGTTCCCTAGTAATTTGCTCAGTATTTTTTACTTCTACTTCAGATTGTTCAGACATTGTTATTTAGATGCTACAAATAAGTTTTTAGATCTGTTTAATATACTGTATCAATACCTTCAGTTGTGTTAGAATTTACTGGTTCTTCTCTTGAAAATTGTTGATTTTTGTTGAATTTAACGTGTTTAGCAACTTGAAATAGTCCGCTAGCAAGTGCTGCTAGCCTTCCTGCTTTCAATGCTAAGAGTCCTACAATGTTTGCAAGTTCACGATTAACCAAATCATCCTTCTCCAAATCATTACAAAGAGCATCAATATCATCCACAGGAACCATGTAAGAAATAATTTTAGAAATTAATTGAAGGGATGAATCTACCACCCCACTACTAATTTTCTTACCCATTACCGCTTGATAACGATTAAAATATTTTTCTACATCTTTTTGTGATAATCTTTTTATATCACCCAGACTCATATCAACTCCCAAATATTCCTTTGTTGTTCCCAAGGTTGCGAGAATGGCTAGTGATTCTTGTTTAACTTCAACTTCATTATCTTTTCCCATTCCTCCCTGCGACCGATCATCTTTTACTTCTGTCTTTTCTTCAATATAATCTTCAACGCTTGTCATCTTTTTTTAAATCACTTCGGGAATCTCTAAATAGCAATTATATGGATGGCGAAAAGATAAACAAGGTCTAGAATATTTTTCTTTTTTAAGGAGTTGAACAAACTTTTTACTAGTTTCATAATCTAAATCGCCACCATAATCTTCGAATAGCGTCTTCATTCCTTTTTGCGATGGATTATGGAAAGCAACAACACAAGCCACATTTTCCCGGAATGGTTTTGCTATCGAAGTTAATTGCTGGGTTAGAACCCACATTGATAATCCGTGGTGTCTACCAGAGAATGCTAAATCTATAAACTTGTTTGATCTTTTCTTCAGATCATTAGATACAGCGCAATCATCTAAAATTATTAGTGTATTTGTTCCGGAGAATATAGTTTGACAATCAGTTAACAATTCATTAATCTCATCAATGTTGCTGGCATCTGGGGATAATACAAAGAATCTTTTATCTCCACGAGCAAAATTATGATATGTTTTATTTTTAGAATAAGTTGGACATATTAAAACAATGAATTCAAACAATTTTCTAAATGGACCTCTTAGTTGATCTACAATGTACTTTGTTTTTCCACAATTTGTTGGTCCAGTTATAATACAGTGGAAAGGAATTTTATCTCGTAATTCTTCCATCTTTTCTTTTCCGCGAAGCGGGGAGGTCTTTAGACCGATTAACTAATACATGATTGATCTTAAGTTTGAATTCATAACCTCCATTAATGCATCAGCTACAACAAACATGTAACAGGTCATAATACCAGATCCACTAACTTTTCTTTTCATTTCTATTTTTATACCATCTTGTGCATTGTTTAAGGCTAGACCACCACCATGAATACCATTATCTGGATGAGTTCTCAAATCTATCCACAGGACAAACTTATTATTATAAAAATCCTTTTCTTTTACCGACTGCCTCCCTTTGGCCAGTCCAAAACGTTTCTTTACCGACTCCCATAGGTCTGACGGCACCATTCCCTTAGAGTAGAAACGATTTGGTACACCATTAACATCGATATTGATTGAGGTGATACCAGGATTGAAAAAATTCTCAGAATCTCGTGCTCCTACTCCGTATGGTAATGTAAACAAACATAATATCCCCGTAATTGACCTTCTAGGTAGATTAATATGTTGATTTATAACGCTGTCTGTAGGTCTGGATATGGTGAAAGTTTTGTGTAGAGTGACATTCTCATAAAAGAATCCCTTACCAATCTGATAAGATGCCTGTGCCTCACGAGCTAAATATTCACTTGTTATACAAGAATATTCCAACTCAAGGTTTGTGATTTTGTAAGTTGGAGTCTTGGTTGCGTCAGAATAAACAACAATATCGTTAACTGGAGCTAGTGTAATCTCAAATATTAGTTGATGATCTAATGCCTTTGGGTAGAAAACTCCATGATCGTTGAGAATAGGATGGTTTAGTAGGATATGATACTTAGTGTTATGTACTACTGCAAGAGCTACTTCCTTCGCATCTGTATCTACCTTATCACCTGCATTTGTCCTGAGTTTCCTCATGTTTTCTAAAGAAATACCTTGTCTTAATCTATCCTCTCTTTCTTCATCTGTTAAAAATAAATCATGATATGTTTGAAATAAGTCATATCTTTGGGTATCTTGTAATGTTTCACCTCCGAAAAGAACCCTAAACCTTGATACAATATTACTGCCTACATTATTCACTAGGGTGTTATCTTCATGGCCATCAACATTTAAGTTAAATACTAGGTATACACTTCCTGGTACAATCACTAAATTTTCAGAAAGTTTAGGAATATTTATATATAGAGTTTCTCCAGGATTAGCTGATGATGGGTTTAGTGTAATTCTATTCAATGTTGATTCCGCTTTCAAACCCAGTGGTACTCTCGGAATCCTGTTTGGGTTAATTTTTTCAGATACGTTTGTCATATTTATTTTAAGGAAGTGCGGAGTAATCTTTAAATGAGTTCAAACTTATCTAAAATATATTATTCAACTGGGGGATATTGGAAAGGATATTCTGCAATTCCTAAATTGGCCGAAAAAGCGAATCAGGCGAAGCCCTCCCACGAAGTGAAAGTAAGTGAAGATGAGGCGAAAAGATGGCTTAAGAAACAAGCAATTTGGCAAATATATCTGCCAGCTCCAAAGTATATTCCTAGACCTCACTGGACTGTGGATAAACCGAATCAGATTCACCAGGCAGATTTATTATTTTTACCGCACGATAGAGTTGGAAGAAAAACATATAAATATGCATTAGTTGTGGTTGATGTGGCTAGTAGATACAAAGATGCTGAAGCATTAACCACAAAAGAAAGTAGGGAAATTTCAAATGCTTTTGAGAAAATATATTCCAGAAGATTAAAATATCCTAAAACATTAATGGTTGATCCTGGGAAAGAATTTATGGGCGAAGTTACAAAACTCATGAATTACCATAATGTGAAAATACAAAGAAGTGAAGCTGGTAATCATAGAGCCCAAGCATTTGTAGAAAACGCAAACAAAATATTAGGAGAAAGAATATTTAGTCATCAATATTCACAGGAAATGATTAGTGATGGGCGATCAAGGGTATGGGTGAAAAGATTACCAGCTATTCTAAAAACTTTGAATAATACAAAAACAAGAATAACTGGTAAAGAGCCTGATGAGGCTATAAAAATGAAAGAGGTTGATATTAGACCTAAAAATTACCAACGAGTTGTTGGCCTTAATGAGGTTAGACTACCAATTGAGGTTAGGGTTAGATATTTATTATCTCCCGGAGAACTTGAAGGTGGTGAAAGAAGAAGAGCCACAGATCCTATTTGGAGTATAAAAGTTTATTATATTTCTGGAAGTAGAGTTTCTCCTAATCAGCCGGTTTTATACTTTTTACAAGATGGCCCAAGACGAGGTTTTGTAAGGGAAGAGTTACAAGTTATTCCGTATGATACAGAGTTACCTCCTAATTCTGTTTTGAAATGATCTAATATAATGGTTTTGTGTGAATTCCATCCTCATAAACCCATCTTTTATCATTATATGCATTAAATGCTTTTTTATTTTGTGTATATGTCACAATTTGATTATCATTAACTCTAAATCCTGTATTTTGTGCCATATCATTTGCCCCTTTTAAAGCCGCCCAGTAACCATTCCAGTTTATTTCGTTTTGTCTATGAATTGTGCCTTTACAACTATACTTTGCTTTTCCTTTCTCATCCTCCGCGTAATAACATTTTGAAGAAAGTGCAATCATTCGTATACCATCAAACTCTTTTTTGAACAAACCCGGAGTCTTGTCATGATATTTAGAAGTTGATAGGAATTTTTCTTTCCCTCCATTAAAGTATTCTTTTCTCATTTCAGGTTTTATAATATCATCCAAATTTTCATCTGAAATTGCCATGTACTTAGAATCAGTATCCATTTGTATCAACTCAAAATCCTTTCTATCTACATATTTATCTAGAAAATCGTAATAGAATTCCAACATTCTTAATTTTGCTAACTGATATACCGCAATTCCACATTGATAGGGTCTGTCTATTTTTATTAATCTTTTTCGTTTTACTATTTCATATGTGTCATTTATTTCATTAAGATCTTCAAAAAACGCAGATCTTAAGGCTTTTTCAACCTCTTCCTCATCCTTTGTATACCTTGTAATATTATGTTTTTCTTTATCTTCTATCATTTTCCCATAAAAAGAATTTCCCTTAAGTTTATTCGTGTCCGCTAATTCTTTACAACCTTTATACTTTGGTTTTAGTTTTTCAATCAATACTTTAATGTCTTTATTTTTTTCAATAACTTTAAATATATCAGGAAATTGGTTTAATTCATTAGTAATTTTTACTACATCAGTAATTTTATCTTCTTCAAAGGCTTTACTTAGTTTTTCCAACAAAACCTCAATATCTCCATCTCTTCTTGCGTCTGCCACCTCTTTTGGAAACCATTCAAAAGGTCTTCCTGATTCATACTTTAAAATATTATAAATAGCTGTAACCTCCAAACCATGATTAAGATACCATTTTATTAAAGGTGTATATAACAATATCTTTTTTGCCTTGGTAACCCCTAATAATTTTTTATTATCTTTTAGGTGTTTTCTACCTGTCGCTCTTTGATATTCTTTCATGTGCTCTGGTACTAAATATTCAGGAACTGCATCTACAATAAATAACGGTGAAAACTCTTCAAACTTTTCTTTTAGGTGATCAGATACATGTATATCAACTTGACAAAATCCGAAAAGATTACCATCAAGAATCTCTTCACAAATCTTCTTAATAAATTTAGGATCTGATGGATTTTCAACCTCAATGCATTCTTCTTTTCCGCATGGCATTTCTTGTCCCGCACAGTATAGATATAAACCATTTGCATCAAACCCCTTAATTCGCACACATTTTTTCGGGTTTTTATATTTATGAGAGCGAATCATTGTTTTTTCTGCCTCCGCATATCTCATAAATACAATACTAGGGCCTCCAACCATACCCGTTTTCAATAGTTTATAAATCTTGTTTTTATCGCATATTTTACAATCTTTCTTTATTTTGTAGCATTTTTTGCAAATCTTGTTATTACAAGATTTATCACAACTATGAATACAGTATTGTCCTGGGGCGTACAATTCAGGATCACCTTTCTTCTTCATTTTTTGATATTTATTTAGAACAGCCCTCATTGATACACCTGGGATGGAAACAGCATCTTTTAATATATCAATTTCGTCTGGATAATATAAACGCCTTGTTTTTTCTAAAGCTTCTAAAAAGGGTATAACATCGTTTAAATTATACTCTTTCAACCAGTCTAACATTGTAACACAACCCCTCTTTTTAAATTCAATCAAATATTCTTCATATTCTTCCAGAGAAATGTTTTTCTTTTTCAAACTAGAATAAAAATCTTCATGTTTCACAGGTCCAACGTAAGAAAGCTTATCATAACTATCCAAAAATTCATAAGGTAGAACAAGTTTTTTGGCTTCACAGTTGTTTGCTTTGCACCACCCATCAAAAGAAATTCCAGGGGCTAAGTACGACATTATATCCAAGAATTTGAAATGCGGTGTTGATAAAAACATATACCTATTCTGTTTCTTTGCAATAAAAATCTCCTTAGTTTTATCGGTCATATGTTTTATAAAATGTCTTTTAATCAAATTGATATCATATTTTCCACTATTAAACCCAAAAACAGTTACTTGATTACACCATTCTTCATATTTTTCTAAAACATGTTTTTGTAAAGAATCTTGTTCGGGCATCGGATATACTTCTTTAACTTTTTCAACAATGATTTTTCTTATTTCCTCCAATTTTTCAACGAATTCTTTTATAAGCTCATCAGGGTTTTGGTTGTAAAGAAAAACGCGTTTGTTTGTTAAATTATCGATTATTGCAACACTAACTGGAATGTGTATATTTGTAAAACTTAAATCATCAGTAATATGTTTATCTTCTTTTTGTAATATTGACTCAAAATCGAAAATAATATTATATGGATATGGAAAAAATTTCTTTTCAAACCATATATTGGGTAATTCAGGATTTTCACACTCCCAAACCGATACTACATTATAACCTAAGCTTTTTATCATCTTTTCTCTTTTAATAGTGTCATTATATTTAACTTTATCGTTTGTTGAACACGGACACCCATGCCATTTACAACCATAAAACTCAAAAACAGTATTTGTCTCAGGCTCGTATCCATCAAACAAAATCTCATTCCCCCTTTCATCCCTATAACACCTTTCACCACCGTGACCACAAAGCCCATGATGAATATGTTTACCTATAATTTTAGATTGGTTTTCTATCCACCTACACGCTTTATAACTAAATTGGATTTTACCCCCATAAAACACATTGTCAGATTCATTCCTGATGTGTTTTATCTTTTCTCCTATACATAATATTTTTGTTTTTCCTCCTGTACATGTTTCATTAGTAAAATGCCTTTTTAAATCTTCGTGTCTGGTAAATTTTTGTTTACATCCTTGGCATACCCAGTTTTCAGCAAGAAGGTCCAGATTATTAATGAAAAAACCATGATTATTATAAAGACCTAAATTTAAAGTTGGTAAATTGTCTTTGAAATTGTTTTTTCCAAACACCAGTTTCCAAACTTTAAAATTTGTTATATTTTTCTGCTCATAAACCCGGACATTTATGGAAAAAACTTTTGAAATTTTCTCAAAATCAACTAATTTTGTTGATCTAACATCTGCTTTTTTTAGTTTTTTGTTGCCATAAAAAGTTTTAGCTAGATCTAATGATTGTTTCTCTATGCGTTTTTCAGGATTTTGTTTACCAACAATAATATTCATTAGAATAGCTAAACACCTCCATACACAGAGATTATCATCTTTATCATCTACAGAGTAAATACATCTTTTCTTTCGTAATTCATCAGGTAATCTTCCACACCCAATTAAAGGTTGTCTAGTGTTAATAACTTTTATTTGTACTTCTCTAAACTCAACTCCACCCTCATTAACACCTGGTTTATTAATTTTCTTTTCTGGGGGTAAATATGCTCTAATCCAAGCTTCTCCCTCTAAACTCAATCTCTCACCCTCACACCTCTCTATATATTTTTTTATTTCTGAAAGGTAGTTAAAAGTTCCTCCACTTCTAAATGTGTGTGCGTGATAAGCTATTTCACCATTTCCTCTTTGAATCAAAGCACTAAAACTGAAAACAATTCTTACCCCCATTTCTATTTGGGGTTCCAACTCATTATAAATTATTTCTGACAAATCATTATTTAGATTTCTCCTAAATCTAATAATATTTCCATTTATTCCTAGAGTATCACGAATTGGAGGATCATCTTCATTTGGATTTATTGAAAATATTTTAAGAACTATTGTTCTTTTCTTTTTAGTTTTTTCCTTCAATTCATCTCTCACACTATCAGATATAGTTACCTTTCTTTTTGTTTTAGTTTTAGTGTTATTATTAATTTTTATGATATTTTCATTTGTTAATTCTTCAAGCCTTTTAGAAAACTCGTCTTTATTCATTACCCTAAATGAATAATTTCCCCAATTGAAATTTTGTTTTGATCGTTTTTTGGGTTTTATAAAAGTAGGTGCAAGTTTTCTTTTTTGTAATATTTTTCTTTTAGGTTTTGCACTTTCTGTTCCATGCTTTTCAATTATAAGTTCTGGTCTATTACCTAAAACTTTATTGAGTTGATTTCTGCTCATGGTTTTATAATCTTTAATACCAAAATCTTTTGCTATCATTCTTAATTTTCTATCAGTAAGTATTTCTAACAAGTTAATTCTTAGACCCGGTATATTATTCAAAGCCTCGATAAGTTGAGTTCTAACCATTAATTTAGTGTTTCTAACACCATTTTCCTTAGCTATTTTCTTTAATTGTTGAACATTTAATTGATCCATAATTACTTCTATGAGTATTTATTTAATCTTTAAATATCATTTTTTATTTTGTAATCAGGAAAAAATCTCTGTTTAATTTTCTGATAAAAAAAGAAAATGAACTTATAAAAATTTAAGCTAAAAAAAGCACCCGTCAAATTTTAAAATAACCTATAAGCTAAAAAGCACAGAAAATTTTCTGCTAAATTTAAAATAACCTGTAAGCTAAAAACACCTAGCTTTTCTGATAAATTAAAAATAACCTATAACCTAAAAAAGGTCAAAGATTTTCAGTCAAATTTGAAAAATAACCTAAAAACGTACTTATAAACACGCCTACATAGTAGTAAGGGACTTAAAGATCAGAGACGCGACGGGTTCTAGAACGCGATGGCTGATAAAGGACTGGAACTAGAACGCCGTCGTTGGCGCGGGAAAAGTAAGGTTAAAATCCCCGTCGCGATGCAAGACGACGCAGCTGCAAAACGCTCTTTATCGGTGTGATTTGTTCAGCAATTCTATCGAAGAAATAGCAAAGGCATCATTTAAGAAAGTCCAAGAAATGCGTTTTTTGTGTCTATCAGAAGAGATCATATACGAAGAAGAGTTTGTTCTGCTTTACCAAGCATACAGGCCGAGTAATCTTCCTTTTTCTCACTCGGCGTATGAAAAGTTTTCCCTCGCGAATAAAGACCCAGCCGAATGTAAGGCCGATTTCTGACTGAAAAAGAGGGATATTCCTTTGCTTCTTGACGCATTAAGAGTACCTCCTGTCTTCCAATGCTGCAATGGAACAATTAGCGATAGATTCGAAGGCCTGTGTATAATGCTGAAGAAGTTTGCTTACCCGTGCCGGTATTCCGACATGATACCAATTTTTAGACGATCCGTGCCAGAACTTAGCATGATTAACAATGAGGTTGTAAACTGGATGTACACAATTCATGGTCACAAAATTACAAAAGGTTAAATATTTTTTTTCTGTTTCTCCATTTTCTAAAAATATAAGTTATAACAGTAGTAGCAACACTGAAGCAATTCAAGGGCCTGAAATACCATTATGTCACCTAAGAAGATTTGGGACTTTGGGGTGGGGGGTGGAGGATTTGGAAAATTGTGCGTACCTCTGGAAAAATCCTCTTTTGCGCCCCTATATTATACCCCGCGCAAAGGGCACAATTGGGTTTCTTTAAAGATGTAAGACCCACGGCTATTACATTTGCATAGGAAAGAGGGAGCTGCTTCAGTTTCGAGTCCGTTTCTGTCTTGGCTTGGTATGGTGTCACTTTACACTTTTTCTCGCGTTGCTCGTCAAATGGTATCGCCTCCCACAGTGACTTGTTCGCTCTGAGCGGTTGGAAAGATGTATTTTAAGCACGCATTTAGATCTGAACTTGCCAGAATTGAAGGTTCCTTGATTTCCGTGACAAGGTCTGCAGAAAGTATTGGCGTATAGGTCACATCGGACAAAATATCAACAACTGACAGAGCGAATGTAGACTGGGTCCAGTAAACCACTGACATGCAGGTTCGTTTAGTTTCGCCATCAGGCCACGTTTAAGGGCAGTTAGCGATCACTACATAACCATACAATTGACTTCTAATTTCTATTCTGGACGGTATTGCTTTACAAGTAAATGTTTTTTATTTGTCGGGAAGCCTTTAAGAGAAAAAGGGGACAAATATTGGCGCTGCGTTTCTGAGGAACGAATTGAAACCATCTGGATCAAGGTCGACAATTGCTCAGTTTGCAATACTCACTCACTCCTAGTCATCATCATCAACATCATCATTATAAGCCACAGCATACCTACCGACTCTCTTACATTATGCGTGATCCTCAGACACTGTTAAATGCCAATAGTTTGAAATTGCCGATTGCGACAGCAGAGAGAATCGCACGGTATATAGTGATCGCGTGCGTAGATAATGTGGTGAAGAAGGGGTATGTGTCAAGGCCTTTGGCTAGGGTTAGCAGAAACCTAAGTACCTACCGTGGGTGGGTAAGGAGAGAGAGAACGAAAGTGACGCTTACCCTACCCCCGAGTAGCTAAACTTATGCAGATTTTGACCATCACTGGTAGTTTTTATCATCATCATCATTATCATCAGCAGTATACATGCCAACTCCCTTGCATTTTGGGTGGGTCTCACGTATTTTGACATCAGACATCCATTTTCACGCATGAATCGCAAATCCAAATAAAATTTTTCTCAACACAAATAAAAAATGCAACTCATTTTTCCTGAAAATATTCCAAAAAGGCACTCATTTTATTCATTATGTGTTATTTCTTCGCCTTTCATCTTATGTGTAATCTTTAGCATGTAGACCATTACTTTATGAGCGTTCGAGCATTGGGCACAGTAGTCACCGAGTGAAGAAAGGATGGGAGGCAATTGATACTTCATGACCATTACAAACACACATTTAAACAAATACATTTGGTACCGATGATCACGATACTTAACAAAATCAGAAATCTTTTGTTATAGGTATGACACAACACTACCTTGCTTTTGCTGTGTTGTTCTACTTTGCTTCATAACAACTCTGAACCACATTTTCATTACATCTATGAAGATCTTAACATGGACAAGCTGCCATTTGATGGAAATAGCCATGCACGCATTGCAGACCTTTGTCATGGTGTTAATTTTCTTCTCAGACACGTTTTTGTTTGACACTTCAGGTACCGAACACTTTCTTTGCATTTCCAAACAAAATCATAACAAGATATATGCCTTTACATTTAATTAGACTAAAAGAACGAGCTACTCAAATATAGCCACTCTGTTTACAGCATCTTTTTATTGGGTCATGCTACAGTAACCTGCTAATCTGTGTTGCAAGAATCACTTCAAACTTTTCACCTGGCTGCGGAACTCAAGTTCGAGCATAGATACTAGTATCTTTGTGAATTCTTATATATGTAAGAAATGGGTGGAGAAACCGCCGAAATTATTTGCTTATGTCGGCCATTTTGAATTTCAAATTGAATGGGACCCTGGGAACAAGATTGATATGACGTCAAGAATAAAATGGCGGCTGATTTATACTTCTTTCAACGTGGTATGGAATTTTTACTTTTTTTGAATTTAAAGAAGTTAACGTTGATAGAATAAGGTTTAATATTTTCTAGTTAAGCGTTTGATGAGGTTTACAGTTTATCTCACATTTAATTCAAATTTGCACCAAGACGAGGAGCATTCAATATTTGCCGTATTTTTGTCACGATACATCGGATACAAAGCTATTTTACAAACACACACATAAGCTGAGGGGTTGATCAAGGTAACAACGAACTATTTCTAAAGACGAACGTATAGCAATTCTATTAGATTACGATAGCCAAGAATTTAAAGCGTTAATGTAGGAACTTATTGATTTCTGGTTCCTGTAATGACGTCATTATTTCATACGTAGAATTACGTCACATGTTCTTCAACGCCAAGCAATTTATTATAGTAGTATCTACTGATGAATGATGGCAAGTTAGAGTTGTAGATAAGGAGTTATTTTACCACTAATGTTTACTATACTTCATATTATTTACTACCGGAAATATTATTAATCATTTACCCCCACCCCCACCCCCCTTAACAATGAGACATTGGTAGGGAGGACCTTGCAATGCAAAGTAGGTACCATTACCACATGTAATGTTACAACACAGTCAAATTCTGAATGAATTTTCACACAATATAAAAATTATGAATTTATATAAAAAAAAAAAATGATACGCAATGTCAATTGATGAACATTCCAGGTCTGTTAAATACGTTTAAGGCCATGATATCCTGTAAGAGTCTTTTCTCATAAAGTTTAGTTCAATGATGTTTCAGCATTGAAGATTGGTCAAAATTATGTTTATATTTTGGCAGTGCCCTAGGTATGATATCCAGTTTCCTTAATTTGTTGTTTTGTTTCCTCTCTGCAGAGTCACATGGATAATTTTCCTGAAATGCTGAGACCATGAACCAGGCAGCAAAACTGACAGCAACCATAAGATGTGTGTTCTATTCCCAAGAGGTTAGTACCAGCCAGTTGTGTATCCAAATACAAAACTCTGCATATTGGCCATGCTACTAACAAGTGTAGATTTGATTTTAAGTGCTGTTTTGCAGCTTTTTGTTCAAATTGAAATACCCGGTAGCTATTTTTTCATTGTTATGTTTAATATGGTATCCCTAGTCAGGAAAACAAGATATTTACCACACAGCACTTTTTTGCTTTGAAAATTCCACTTTTGATCTATTCATCCATCTATAATTAGAGCTTGATTCCCCATTAGAGTTGTCAAATTATATTTAACCTACTTTTTTTAGTAATGTTAGCCATGCAATGTCTTAGGCAGTATGAATCTTTCAGATGGCAGGCATTGTATTTGAGACTTAAAATTTCAACCAGAATATAGTTGTTTATGTCAACTGAAGACAGAGAATAATTCCCTTTTCTATAGCTATATATTCCATTATGACAGCATAAAACAGACATTCCAACCATTTCAGCGATGTCTGTTGTATTGCTTGAGCATCACATTTTTGAGTTTGGTCCTTCCTTATAAAATAAAGGTTGCTGACAGACCAGATGCAGGGCAGGCCACTAGATGAGCTGTTACCCTGTGATTTAACTGTGACCTTGATACAGTCCATAGATGTGCGCTATTTAAGTCAATGGACCAAGGTGGACTGTGATGCTGGATGGACTTGCAGACTGGATGGGACAAATGGTCCCTGGACCTGATGGATGTGATGCTGCATGGACTTGCAGACTGGATAGACCGTAGGGCCAAGGGCCAACTGGATAGAGATCTGTTCATTGGATGGCACTATCCACCATTTGAGCAAACAGGACCTGGTAGAGTGCCGCCAGGATGGACTATGGACCAAGAGGACATTGTGCAGAGTTGATGGACCCTGAAGCAAGAGACTAAATGGACCAGGTGAAGTGGAAATTGGGAGGACATTTGGACTGGCTGGATTATGGATCGGACCCTAGTTGTTCCAATAATGGATACTGCTACCCAGGGGTTAAATCTCTACCCTGCGAATAAGTGCTAACAATTTGGCTTATCTTATGCGCTGGACAGAGATCTGCTCATTGGGTGGCACTATTCACTGTTTGAACAAACAGGGCCTGGTGGAACCATGGAATTTGCACTATGATGACATGCTGCCTAGATGTACTGCAGAGTGAATAGACCCTGGACCAAATGGCCTGGATGGACTGGAAGTATCCTGGAAGGATGGACTACTGCATGGACATGTGGAATGGTTGGATTGCAGACTCAGTGGACCACAGCAGGCCAGGCTGTAGTTGTTCAAAGGGTGGATAGTACTGTTCATTGGTTAAATAATTATCCTATGGATGAGTTTACATCTCTTAACTGAACCACAGGATACAAAGTTTTCCAATGGATCAAACCAACCTTATTGTTATCCAGGCTCTCATTTTACCGTCCTGGTCAAGGAAGTAAAATGAGAGATCCTGGAAAAGGGGTTGGCATCACACTATTAACCTCTTTTACAACCAGGGCAAAATGGATGGTGGATTTAATACATGAACTGAGAATGTATAGACTGTTCATTGGATGGACTGCTGGTATGTGTGCAAGATCTTAATTTTCATTCCACTATCCACTTTTCAATCAAATCAAAGTTTCACTGGTTGGCAACTTTTAGATCAGAATAAAAATGGTGCATTTGTACATTCTACATTCAGATGGATGCTGTACTGGATCAAAAACAGAGTGTAAAAATGTACATTGGATAGACTGCTGGTATGTGTATGCAATCTTTACTTTCAATTCCTTATTGACTCTACTGTTAGTTTATATTTTGAGTGGTTTAACTTACAGACCACAGTAAAACACCTGTAAATTTAGTTGTACATTCTGAGTGCCTCACAAGTTTAAGCTCAAGGCAAAGCAACTGCTTTTGTTGCTAAAATGTTTTTTTTTTAATCCAAGTTGTAGATTGAAATACAACCTGTACACCAGTGTTTACCCTGGTTTTATTGATTTGTCCTGTTGCTTTTCAGGGATCAGTTATTTACCATTTTTATGCCTGGATTGTTGGATTGGGTGTTGACTTAGTCTGATGGCAGATTGTGTGATTTCAATTTGAATGGACTGCTGAGGTGTAAGTTGTCTGTGTATAATAACAATATACTGTATACTTTGCAGATTAGACTTTACTGCTGATCCACTGGAGTACTGACCTAATATACTGCTAACTGTATAGGCTACACATATGATGGCCTTTCCACCATACTTTATAGGACTTGGTGGAAGTTACTAGATGATGGCCAATGAAATGGGCAGACCGTCTAACAAGTGATGTCCCACTTCTGGAAAGACTGTGGAAAATATTACACTGATCTCTAGATGGTCAATAAAGTTAACTAACATTCTGACAGATGATTTAAAACCACATTAAACTGTCTAACAACTGTCATGAAGTCTGGATTGACTGCATAACCAGATGACCTGTAGACTTGATGGGCTGCCTAGACCAGATGATCTGCAGACTGGATGGACTGTCAACGAGATGATCAGCAGATTGGTTGGACTGCCTACCAGATGATAAGAAGACTGAATGGACTGCCTTCCAGATGATCAGCAGACTGAAATAACTGTCTACTAGATTATCTGCAGACTGGATGGACTGATGATCAGCGGACTGGACATATTGCCTACTGGATGATCAGAGGACCATATGAACTGTGGACCATACAGACCCAGCAGAGGAGAGCAAGCAGGGAGAATGAAGGATGGACCACGATCATCATCATAATATTTTAAACTGAATTGTAATGTGAAGCCATAATCCTAATAAAGTGATAAGGTGCCTGGTAAAAGTAACAGCACTAAAAATTTACCTTTGCATTTTTTTTTAAGATTGATTGGCCATTTGTTTAAAGTGAAAACCATTTTATTATTTTTCACTGTCAAGGTAAATATTTACTGCCGACTATGCTCACTGTTGTTTACAAAGTCACACAAATTTATTTTTACTTTCCTTTTTTATTGAATTAAATCCCAAGTTTTCAATTAATTATTTTATCCAATGCAAACTAGCAACTATTCACCACCAATTTAATTTAATTGAATCAGTTTCTTTTATTGTGACTTGTAAATTACTATGGGCATGTCCATAAACTTAATTTCCATGTACAAACAAGTGGAACATTTATTACATATAATTATGCATCAAGCCAACATGCGAATTGTAATCACATTTACCAAAATGTGATTGCTCTGCACTTTTGTTTCTATCATGCTGATACAAACATGGCTGTGTACAGTTCTCACCCAAGGCAGTACTAATGCAGCCCAGATGTGATTTATCAGCACTTGTTAGAGGAAATATTAAGCAGACTGAATGAACTGCCTTCTAAATGATCAGCAGACTGAATGGACTACCTACCAGATGATTAGCAGAGTAGATGGACTGCCTACCAGATGATCAGAAGACTGAATGGACTGCCTACCAGATGATAAGCAGACTGGATAGACTGCCTGCCAGATGATCAGCAGACTGAATGGACTGTTTAGCAGATGATCAACAGACTGCCTAACAAACTACAAATTTTATGGAATAATTTTATTTTTATGTTGGTGCTTATTTATTCACTTTCTGTGGTTTTCCAAAAGGGTGATTACCGCTTTTTGAAAAATCAGTGAACTTACATGACATCCTCTTCTTGACATCCTCTGTTCACACCCATTCAAGGGCAGTGTTCTAAGGATGCAAGTTGCCCAATCTAAATCAACCCATATTTTATTATTTTCTTGGTCACCCAAATTATCTCATTTTGGCTTCAAATTCAAACTCCAGTGTTCACAGGGGAACTTGCCATATGAACAATCATAACAATGCTGAGAGGATTTACTGCATAATTTACTTATGATTTAGAATAATCGTTATTCAAATTATTATTTGGTGGTCCTCCAAATGGCTTTCTGTGGTTCTTAATTATATTCCATTTATTTCATTATAAATTATTTCTCTCATTCCTAAATCATCATCAAAACCAAAATAATTAGATTTTTTTCCAAGCAAAAAATTACTTTATTCCAGCTATTTTCATAAAAATAATTGTTCCTTTCATTTCTAACTCATTGTCAAAAGCAAAGTAATTAGAGTTTTTTTAAACAGAACTTATTTTATTACATTAATTTTCGTAAAAAAATTCTTTCAACTCATTGTAAATCAAATTACTTAATCTTTTTTCTAAACACAAATTATTTAAATGCATTTCTTTTCATTGAGATATTATCCCTATTATTTCTAAATCATAAACCAAATTAATTAATTTTGTATTGCTAAACAGAAAAACTTAGGGAACTTCTAACATCAAAATTTATCATTCTCAGCATTGTTATGATTGTCAGAATAGGATATGTTTTCTTCCGAGCAAAGGAAGCACTGCAAATTATTTTATAGCCACTAATTAGGTCTTAAATTTGAATTATTACTCTCAGTAGATTACCTTCTTCATATTTAGGGTGGCGTTGGGTGCCTCATCAACCAATGATTTTTTAACAATTTCTTTTACATTCATCTCTGATCAATTTCTACTAAAACAATCCAAATTTAATTTTTGCAGCTCTGTCTCAGTTTCCTATTGATTTAGATTCAAAATATTTTAAATCTCCAATGATTACCAAAGAAATCAGAATAATTCTTAATTAGATTTATTGTGAACAACAGTGCCCATTTATGCTAGGAGTAATATTAGCTGTTGATTTTCAAATGGCTTCCTTTGTTCGTGAAGAAAGCAATTAAGTTCATTAGCACAACAACCATTCAAGCTGGACAGATGTTGCTCAGCTGCATTCATCACAAATCTTTCAGCCACTAGAAAACATTTTTTATACCTAGTTTTTCAAATATATTCCTTCAGGCAAATTAATCTTTATTGCATTTCATTCCATTTATACCAAAATTTTACCTATTTCCAAGCAGCTGTTTTCAATTCTGCAGCGTTTAATTTTTACCTTTCAAAAGTATTAGAATAGACAAAGTGGCTGGAGGATGTGACCTTTTTGATGGTAGGTCTTAGCCTTGTGCTATTTCATTATTTTCTTTTCATTTATGTGCTAATGAACTTTAGATACTCTGCTTTTTTTCAGAGGGCATGGTGTAGGTACCTACGCTGTATAACAGGGTGGTACCTATGCTGTAGGGTGGCCCAAACTACCCGACTGTAAAACTTTGGATCAAGCCAACCACAGTCCCTGCTGGGTTGTGGAAGCTCTTGCTCTGAGAAGGTGTGATTCTGATGTCCTCTGCAATATTCCAGCTGCGAAATCCTCGTAAGTTGTCTCTGACCCTCCCCCCCCACCCTGCTGAGGCCACATAGACACTCAAAGACTCGGCCGTTTATCCCCATTAAGAGGAGGAGGGTCAGCATGAAGGAAGGTGAGGGTTTGCTCTTCTTGTTTTCAGGATTTGTTTGACTTGCTTTGAATGCCACAAAACCAAATTAAAAATTAAAATTTTGGCCTACAATCAAGATGTTGGTCTGCAGTGGATATATTTTAGGGTAATCTCTCCGTGGCACTGATGAAACACTGTTGTTGCGAAGTGCGAGGATAAAGGATGCGTATTGCTAGAGACGTTGAGCTCAAAAGATAACGATGGCTCTCATTGCATCCGGCCTTTCTGTGGCTCACGCATCAGTGTAAGAGCTTGACTCGGGGCTGTTTGGAGGTGTTGCTGCTGACTCACTGGTGTGCTCTCATAATCTAGGAATTAACTTAGCCACTGACCAATAACAAACTGAGGTAGACTTTCGTAAATAGGATATTACTACTTATCATCAATCTCTCTCTTGTCACCTTTTTTCTTACACATTTCTTTCTCATTCCTCCTTCCACTAAACACGTCCTCCCATTACATTTCTTTCGCTATTTTCACTGCTTATTTTTTTGATTTCTTTTCCCTTTTTATTTCCCACTAATTTTCTCTTTTACTTTTCACTTTTCTGATTAACACCTTACCCAGTCTCTATTTTTCCAAATATTTCTCCCTCCTCTAGCTCAATTACCTTCATTCCCAACTCCTTTTCTTCACTTCAAGTCCCACCCTCTTATCCTTTCTCTGGTCTCTCCTTTCCCCTCCCCACTACTGGATTTTTCCCTACCTACCCTCTCCTTGCCGTCATTAGTTTCACTGATCTACTTCGTCTCTCCTCTTTTTTTGGGCACACTCCTTTCCGTCATCCTCGTCAAGTTAGATTTCTAAACTAGATTCGAAGGCTCTCTCCCCTTTTGCAAATTAGATTTTTAAATAGGGTTCCAATCCCGTTTTTTCTTGGTTTTTTCCTCCCCTCCCTTTTGCTAATTATATCTTATTGGGTTCCAGTTCCTTCTGTCTGGGGTTAATCTTTTCCTCTCATATCCACTCCCTTCAGGGCTCTAACTTAGATTTCAGGGTTTTCCCAGCCTTCCCTTGGTTTTCATTGAGATCTCCTTACTTTTCTCACTTTTTTCATTAGATTTTCTTACCTCCCCTCCCACATGGCAAATCTAAATCAGTTCCCAGATCCTTTCCTTGCCTCTTATTTAATCCTTCCGTCCTTCATCAAGTTTTCCCCTACCACCCCTCCCCACCTTTCATTTAGGTTAGCTAGATTCCAGATCCATTCTACACCCTTCTCCCTTTCCTCCCCATCTCTTCTCATTACTAGTCTGTCTCAATACCTCACTCTGCTTACTCATTCTTACTCCTCATATTTGTCCCTTATCTTTTTTCAAATTAAGACTTAAACATTTATTTTATCCAAAAAGTGTTAGGGCCATACCAAATTCTTAATTATTAGCTTTCAATTCATTTGCTTCCTTCCAAAACATATATATTTATTAATGTATTAAAATCTTGAAAACCCAATTCAGCTCTAATTCACTGATTTCCTGGCGTCGAGCTGGGAAGACAAATTCACGTCAATTTAACATTATTTACCAAATTCTTTCATAGGCATGAAGCTTTCCAAAATCTCTTACGTCATAATTCCTTTGGAAAATTTAGGGCCAAAATGTTTACAACCAAGCGTCAATTATACATTATTTGGGAAATAAATCTTTCCCAGGGGGAATTTTGTACCCAGCTTCTCTTAGTTTTTTCGGGAATTTCATCACTTAATCTTTCCAAAATCGCCAGCGTCACGCTGGGAAAATTAATCGCGAATAGGCAACGCTTATTTTAACTTTCCTGTGTAATTTCAGCATATAGCACCAATTTAAGCATTATTTACCAAATTCTCTATTTGATCCCAGAGGATAATTTTCCAACAAAATTAGCGTCATTAGCTTATGCATAGTAGTATTTTGGGTACAAAATTTACATTTCTTTAAAAATTTCAATTTTGCCAGCGTCACACTGGAAAATTTAATCAAAATTGTCCTACATTATTTTAACCAAAACGTATCCAAAACTACTATAATTTTCACTTCCATTTCAGCAATTTCTCTTCTTTAACCACCAAGCGACGATACGTCATGCATAGCAGCGAGAGAAGAAAAACTTTTTTTCTTCTTGCGCCGCTTCGCGATTCGGTTTCGCCGCATGTCGGTTTCTCCTCGCTTTTTCATTCTCTAACAAACCACTCTTCTAATAACAATTCTCTCCTAATAATCCTTCAAACCTTCTCTAACAGCCTTTCCTTACCTAATCATAACGAATAACCTTTAGTTTTTTCAACAACACAAAATAGGATTTTCGTTTAGGTTTAGTTGAGAGTGACTGGGAATTCAGGTTCGCGCACTGAAGGGCAGTCCTTGATGTCTTGTTCTTCGCTGGTGTCAGTGGGTTCATCGTTTGTCCGGTAGTATGGGTGACCAGCGTTTGATTCTGGCCTTGATGTTGATAGTAATGTGCTGAAATTGTTTCTTGCAATTTTAACACTTCAGCTTTCATCACTGACTCGGAAAGAGTCCCTTCCAAATTCAGACATTTTAATTGGAAACTTCAAAATTATTCCCTTAATTTCCATATATTCATTGAGGGCCACCATCTTAAAAAAATTATTCAAATTATCATCTATTCGGCAGACCAGCCATTTTGGCATAAAATTGAAGTGGCATTTGGAGTGAGTCAGATGGATCCTGACTACATGAAGAGCAAACCCTGAGTTTCCTTCATGCTGAATCTCCTCCTCTTGGGGACAAAGGGCCGAGTCTTTGAGTGTCTATGTGGCCTCAGGAGGGTGGAGGGGTCAGAGACAACTTGCCAGGATTTCAAAGTTGGAATACTAAATGAGAACAGAAGAAGAAACACCGACTCAGGGCAGAGCGGAAGCAACTCGGCAGGAACAAGTGGTTGGCTTGATACTTTTTTTTATTAGTTTTTTTTTGTATTACAGCAAAGTGAGAGAGATCTTTATTGTCAATAAACTGTTTGTCAACTTACTACTTGTGTCGTCTGCTTTGCAATCCAACCCTAGAAATGAGCCAGGTAAACATGGCTCGCTGAGTTGTTAAAAGGTAACCCTGCATCCTGTGCTGACTTGTGCCTAGAATGTTTAAAGCTTGACTTGTGACTTGTATATAAAAAGCTTTCAAGCCTTATGCATACACAACTCCTGAGTGAATCCCTGCACATGTTTAAGACTTTGTTTGCACCACCATCAATAGTAGAACAGTGCCTACAAAATCTTAAGTCTGTACAAGGCACCACCCAGACGTTGCTGTTAATACACAAAACCTTGAATGCTTCTCATACACAAGTCTCTTAAGCTCTGAACATTGTAAGCACAAGTGTGTACAACATGCAGGGTCTCCTTTCAAGTGCCATGTGCATGGTAAATTGTACCATAACCAGACTGAAACTTGTTGTGATTAGCGGGTTCTTTCAAATGCCAAATTTAAATTAATGTTTGAAATCTTAGTGTAAATTTGTGCTATATTTCGTTTTGGTTTTCTTCAGAGTTCATTTTCCTTCAAATTTGTTTTTATTCTCCCAAGATCTGATAATCAATTCTCCTATGTGAGTGCCATACAGTGGCTTAAATTTAAGTTGGGAGAATTTTGTGGTTTCTTTTTTCAGTGGTAATTTTCCTTATTCTTAAATCAATTTGCTTAAAGTGCCTATGAAGTAAAAATTTTTCTTGCATAATTTTGTAGCATATTGTACCCTTATTCCAAACTGCCAAAAGAAATTTTGTGAAAAGGAAAGAAAAGTCGCTTTTTCCAGCTCGAAGTACGAAAATTAGACCAAATGGACGTTCCGGAGACTGGGAACGAATTTAACAGTGATGACGTAGACGGTGGTTCCATATTGACAATAAAACGGCAATGATTAATGATTAATGTCTTGAGAGTGAAATAGCTTTTTTTGTTTTTGCCTAAGTTATTTTTGAAGTCAACAAATAGTTTCAGTCTGGTACAGTACAATATACCATCTCACAGCACTTAACACAAACCACTGCATAACTACTGCTATCATATATATCAGACATGCACAATCTTGTGGACATTTTACTATAAAATGCCACAAGAAAGTAAACACAGAGTGAATGAGATGATACCTTCACTTGTGACTCTTGGACATTAAATCTAAAGAAAACCATTCTAGACTTACCATTGATCTTGAATCCTCTCAGTCATAATTTTTATTAAACAGTTGCCAGTCCATCATATTATACTTAAAAATAAACTTAAGTATGCAGCCACAGTCATCAAAACAAAGAAATTAGAGCTGGTATAAGATCCAATCACTACAAAAATGCTGCAGATTTGCATTTGTCAAAAATGGAATCCGGAATGGTTCTTTGGCTAAATTGCAGTAACTTTTATTTGAAAGATTGCTAAAGTTCATCAAATATATTGAATTTTCAGTACCCATTCATCTTTTATTTGAATTTCAAATAGGATGGTTTGAGAGAAATGTTTTTATTTGGAATTTGTCTTTAAAATAGACAAGTCTTATACAAAAAATATGCTGGCAAAAAGTCTAAGGCATTTATAAATCCAATACTTTGACAGAATGGAAAAGGTTTTGCCAAATCATGTTAAAGTGAAAAGTTGGTCTATTCTTTCCAAGTGTGTATTCGTGAGCACATCTAACCCCAAATGCTGTGCCCAATATTAATTTTTCTTCAGAGCATTTTTGTTTGACATATAATTGATCAAGGTAATTTATAATTGAATTAACCAGAAGTTATGATTGGCTTTGTTTAAATAATGGCATAGTAAATACTAACTAGTTCAATGACTGTGGCTGCATTCCTAAAACAGAGGCCCTTCTAGACTGTCAGTTCCAATGATAACACTCAACTTCTCCCTACAATCAATTTGCTTTAATTCTTTGACTTTTTGACAATCAGCCTATTTGTTTTAATATTCAGTGTATTAATTCTCATGGTCATAGATCAGTATTTCTATTGGTGTTTTGAGGAGAAGTTTGATTTTCATCAGCTTGGAAGCTTAGGGGTTAAAAGGACCTCTAATAAATGTATGTTGTCCAAGAGTCACTCTTAAACTGAAATAACATGTTCAACTGTCAGTAACCTCAGACTAAGAACATCAAATTACAACCATGAACAGTCAATATGTATGTGTAATCAAATGGTGACGAGTGAAATTAGGGAATAATTTCACGCGCGTTTTGTCCTAATTCTAATAATTTCCCGAGCCTTTAGGCGAGGGAAATTATTAGAATTTGGACAAAACGCAAGTGAAATTATTCACTAATTTCACAAGTTCACCATTTGATTACCTATTAATATCATGGGTGACGAATTACGTTAGCAATCGCGGATTTTTGACATGTTTATCCTGGATCGTATCGATCAAGAACTCTACTCTCTCAAATGTTTAGACCTTAAATTTGGCTTATAAAGTTCAGAATTTTTC
This sequence comes from Ricordea florida, assembly GCA_949710005.1. NCBI lineage: Eukaryota > Metazoa > Cnidaria > Anthozoa > Corallimorpharia > Ricordeidae > Ricordea > Ricordea florida. The sequence continues at coordinate 7,513,475 of OX453281.1, forward strand.
AGAATGTTTCCGCAAAATACCTGTTAGAATCCTTCTTGATGTTCTCTTGTGTGTTCAGGTTTTCTAAAACGTCTTTTTGTGCCCTGACATCTTCATTCACGACATTTTAAAACTTCGTCGCCATCTTGACACTGAGACGTACGGAAGGGTTGCTATGGCAATTTTGTAATTTCACATGTGAAATTACAAATTAGTATAGGTAATAGCATGGTTTGTAGTGATATTTGGTATAAATACCACGAGGGATATTTCAAAATTGTTGTACGTAATTTCAAGAGCCGTTAGGCGAGTGAAATTTGAGACAATTTTGAAATATCTCGAGTGGTATTTATGCCAAATATCACGTACAAATCATGCTATTATTTGTTTATACTACTACTCGCAAAAGGTTTGTAATTTTCACATGTAGGTATTTCAAATTAAGCAGAAATACCACTGCTCTTAGCCAATCAAATTACAGAAATTTCTCATGTAGTAGTATAAGCGCTGAAATTTCGCGCCAAAATTAAGGATTAATTTGTCACCTATGATATTAATGTTAAAATCTGGCCCCAATTTTTTACAAATGTTTCAATTTTCAATTAAAGTGATTTAGAGTTTTTAAATAAATGTTTTAAGTGTGACTGTCATGGGAACAATCTGAAATTTCATCCTGCTGATGCTCCATCTAGTTTCATTATAAACTCTAGTCATTCCCCAAAAATTAATAATAATTTTTGTTTTACAACAGTGTGTGTTTTGTCTCTTGTTCTAATAAAAATTGTCCTTTTGGTCGATCCAGTAGAAGAGTAAGTTGGTTGTCAATTGATTAAAGAGTCATTTGTTGGTTTAATCTGTCAGTTACAGTAGTCAATTTAACCAGTCTGTGAGTCAGTCAGTGAGCAAATGCATTGGTTGGCCAGTTCTACCAGACAGACAGACAGTCAGTCAGTCAGTCAGTCAGTGTTTCTGACATGCAGTCCATTTACGTAAACAGTCAGAAATTCAGTTTTTTAGCCAGTCAGTCAGACAGTATGTTCTTCAAACAGTCAGTCTACCAGACAAAGTAGCCAGAGAGTCAGCTTTTTAGCCAGTTTGCTAGACAGTATGTAAGTCAATTAGTTTCTCTCATTGTTCAGTCAAACTGCCAGTAAGTCATTTGGTGGGTTGACCAAATCTGTCAGGCAGAGAGTCAGATATTCTGTTCTAAAAACGGTAAGTCCATCAGACAAATCATCAGTCAGACAGTCAGTAAGTGTTTTTAAGCCAGTCTGCCAGTGGGTGAGACCGTCACTTAAACAGTCTGTTCAGCAGATGGTCAGTCCATCAGACAAACTGCTTCAAAGTCAGTTTTTCAGTCAGTCACAAAGTATGTAAGCCAATTAGTTTGTCCCTTATTGTTCAGTTAATCTGCCAGTAAGTCATTTGGTTGTTTGGCAAGATCTCCCAGTCAAACAGTCAGTCAGACAGTCAGTCCATCAGACCAACAGACAGTTTTTCAGCCAGCTAATAAGACAGCCAGTTGGTCAGACAGTCAGTTTTATTAAATAGACAGATGACACAGCACCCTTTCTAACAGTGCAAGCCAATTCACCAGGGAAGTGTAATTGAAGAATGTTGTGAGTGGGAATGACCAGAGAAGCTTCTCATTCACCCTTCTGTTCAATACTTTGTTCAACTATGAATGCCTTTATCTGAAGTGGCTCTAAAACACTGATTTCAGAGACTTTCTGTGGTATTATATAAGTCAAATAGGTATCATATGGATTTAAGAACCCAGAACCCTTTATAGCAAAGTGGGTGGCAAAAAAACTTTGGCTTTTCATATAATTTCATTTGGTATAACTGTTGGAGAGTAACACAACCATAGTGGTTTTGAAAACTGTACATGGTAACAATAATAATTGAGGAATGTTCTGTGAATTCCTGCACATCTGTAGATATATCTTAAAACATTTGATCTGTTGTTGGGTTGTCACATGTATTCTTTTGCGTTGAAGATTGGTTTTAAAAATTGTATGTGGTAATAATAATAATTTTGAGGAATGTTTTGTTAATTGCTGCAACTCTGTGTATCAATCTGAAAATGCTTGGATTGTTTTTGGGTTAGCATGTGTATCCTGGTGATGTAGAGAATTCATCAAACAAAAATGGTAAATGTTTTTAAATCCATGACAACTCAGGATTAGAATTCACTACCTTTTGCATGAGCATGTCAATCAATTTGGTATTTTCAACCAGAATGTGTTTTTCATGGACAAAATTTTAGTGCTGTTTTCAAATGCAATAATAAAAATCAGTAGATTAACCAAATCAGATAATTAACGAAACAACAGCAAGCAAAAATGTAGTGGCCACTTCAGCATATTTTAAAAGCTTTCAAAGTTGAACATTATCATCAGAGACAAGATGCACTTTCTGTATCAAACATTACAACTAAATGTAGATCAAATGGCCCTATGGAATTTAGCTGATATTTCAAAATCATAACTACAAAGCCAAAGCAGTGCAATGATGAAGTGTAAGTGCATAATGCCTCTGATTGCATATCTGAACAGTACAGTGTTATGTGATAGCAGTAACTTGTTTACCTGGTTCATTCATGCAGTTGGATTGCAAAGTAAACCTACACATTTATAAATTCTAAAATTCTATGCTGGATTCTTGTCCATGTTCCTGTGCATCTGGCCTGTCAAAACGGCAAAATGTAATCAGTATGGTGATCAAGTAAAATTATTGATTTAACAAAATTAAACAGAGAATTTCAGCCATTTTGCTACTAAAATCTACGAGTGCTGATTCTACTTAGTGAGTGCTGTACACTTTTTGATGAATTACTTTAAGAAATCCTGGCAATTGGTCATTAATTTTGGCTGAATAATTTTTTTCAATTCCAACAATCTAATGGCCTAATAATTTGCTAATACTGCAATGAAAAGTTGCACCCTTATTCAGGTCTGGGAATAAAAAAGTAAATGGGAAATCTTACTAGTTAAAATTTAAAAGTGATAATTTACAGGCCCTATTAGGCCAAATTCCATCAAAAAGATACAAAGGGAAGAACAGGTGAAAGTTTTCCAACAATTCAATTACAGAATGTATGGTCTGTGAATATTTTAAATTGAAAATAAACAAATATTCAGGGTTCTCCAGAAGCTTTTAAGTAGAAGGAGAGGAAATGAAGGTAAACAGCAGTGGGTTCATTTAAAAGGCGCCGAGTGTCTTCCATATGGCGCAGGAAGGTGGGACTCACCTGCCAATGGGGTGGTTTCTCTGCCAAGAATATTTGTAATTGGAAATGTGGGGGGAGGGGGGGGCTAAATAAACATACCACTAATTAAAAGCAAAAATTATTTAAGCACATCTCATGGCACAAAGATATCTGTGTCTACATTTTATTTTTCTGATTTATTGAACAAACTAAGGAGGCAGCGTGTTGGTGAAGACTAGCAGACGGTTGTTGCCAGTCGCCAGGGCTTCTGGAGAACCCTGATATTGTGAACTATTTCTGACCTGCTTTTTTCCCTATCAGAGTCACCTTTATCCAATTAGTGTCAATAATGTTTTGCTCAAAGGAAACTTAAGATGAGAATTTCCATATCACCAAAACATTTATTACGAGACCCATACATCACTTGTTACTTTTCTTATACTGCAGTACAGCAGTTTTCAATTGACTGCAGGATCACCCTGATATTGTGAACTATTTCTGACCTGCTTTTTTCCCCATCAGAGTCACCTTTATCCAATTAGTGTCAATAATGTTTTGCTCAAAGGAAACTTAAGATGAGAATTTCCATATCACCAAAACATTTATTACGAGACCCATACATCACTTGTTACTTTTCTTATACTGCAGTACAGCAGTTTTCAATTGACTGCAGGATCACCAAGAACCAAGAATACAATAGATGTACAACCAAAATCCAGGGGAAATTGATTTAGGTTTGAGCTAGCACAAGGTTTGAGTCAGTGAGGGTTCGCGTTATCCGGAGTCAATTGTGTTTTTAATTATGATTAATGGTTGACAAACGTTTACCAGGGGAAGCCCAAGCTCTATGGTCTGTGTTCACCTTTGTAATGTAAACACCAGCGTAATGGTGAAATTATAAGGCTTCGAACAGGGTAAAAATGTGTTAAAGTGCCCTCAAGGTAGAATGCTACAATAATTTGAATCTCTTATGTAAAGTAAGATGCTTTACGTAGGATGCTTACAATTAGCCAGAACTGGCCGGTCGGACCGGTCCATTAGTAAAGAGAATTCCACTATCAATCAGAACTGTCCAGCCAGATCAGTTTATTTCTACATAGCTTGTATAGCAGTGACAGGTATTTAGCGAAAACTCTCAAAAGAACGCTAATTCATTTTCAATTTGACCTGTCCGGCTGGTCAGTTCTGACTTTTGGTAAGCGCCCCTAGACTTTACCTTTCAAGTCAACATGGCTTCTCTCTTCGTGTAGACTCTACCGGTGCTGTTTCCATTCTCTGTTCGTTAAAAAGTTACATCATTATACTTCTAGCATTCACAAAACGAGCACGACAATGAAAGAGAGATAATAAAGAAACAAACCTTATACTAAATCCGAAGTAAAATTTTCCATTTTACAAAGTGAAACCTACTTTCAAACTTTCATTGAAGCAAGGGCTGCTGGGAAGTACTGGTATTCTTTGTAAGCTGGGTGGGGTGGGTTCAAAAAAAATTGTCTCTTAAGATGTTTCTTGGAACATATAATTGTTTGAAAACTTAAATAACACTATCGAAATATCACCGTTGAGTACTAAAAGTAGAAAAAATATTACTAGGATATCTAAAAGATAGTGATGCTGCGGCATATTCTGTTGATACTGACATAATTTAGGGACGGACCATTAGAAAAGTGATGGGGGGGGGGGGGGGTGGGGGAAAAACCAAAAAAAAATCATGCAAGGGAAAATGCCAAAAATTCATGCAAAGAAGAAGGTAAAAAAAAATCATGCAGAAGGAAGGTTCAATTGAGACTTTTTCACACGTAGTAAAACAAATTGAGCGAAACCAGTGAGCGAAAAAAAAATTCGTGCAAGCTGAAAATTCCCCACTCCGCCATCACTTTTCTAATGGTCCGACCTTTAGGAAGTTATAGCTACATGAGCGTCCCAAGACTTGTTAAACCACCTTTACCGTAAATGATCCAATGAACGCCTACTCTCAAATAAACGCCTCTTATCCAATAAACGCCCCCCCCTCTACGCTGTTAAGTTTGTATTAATCGCCCCTCTCTTATAAACGCCCCCCCCTCTACGCTGTTAAGTTTGTATTAATCGCCCCTCTCTTATAAACGCCCCCCCCTCTACGCTGTTAAGTTTGTATTAATCGCCCCTCTCTTATAAACGCCCCCCCCTCTACGCTGTTAAGTTTGTATTAATCGCCCCTCTCTTATAAACGCCCCCCCCTCTACGCTGTTAAGTTTGTATTAATCGCCCCTCTCTTATAAACGCCCCCCCCTCTACGCTGTTAAGTTTGTATTAATCGCCCCTCTCTTATAAACGCCCCCCCCTCTACGCTGTTAAGTTTGTATTAGTCGCCCCTCTCTTACAAACGCCCCCCGTGAAAATTGCTCCAAAATACAAGGAAATGGCAAAATAGAGCAAAATTGATCAATTTATTGATTTCATTGCTTGGTTGGCATCGGTTTGAGTATTATGTCATGTGAAGCAAGAGCAGAGCAGTTGTATAGAGGCACTCTTCGTGCCGGATGAAACAAATCTCCCAAACGCTTTCCAAGTCATAACCGACACGGACATCGAAGAAGCTAACGATGAAAATAAAATTACTCTGGATGAGAATCTGATATTGATGTTAAGAGCTAAAAGATGTTTTTTTTCCTGTTAAATTCCACCCCTCCTCATCCCTTCTCCAAATTATCTACCAACGTTTTGAGAGTTAAAGGAAAAGTGCACATTGCAGCCAGGTGGAAAATCAGACAAAGTTTGATGCTAGGCTGGTTTTACTGAAATAATGACTGTAACTTTAACAGTTACTATTCACCGACCAGACGTTTCGACACTGGTGTGTTCTTCAAGGGTGATTGGGCAAGGCTGTGAATCTCCTTTTTAAACACGCGGAAAGTGCGACTATGTTTGGATATAAAACGATACACATCAATCTCCCCTTTACCAAATCCCGAAAATCGAAAGATGTGGAAATTGCAGGAGCAAAAAGCTGACTCATTATAAATTCTGAACTGGTGCGCATTAAATGTCTCTAGAATGTTGACAGACCGGTACGTGTCGAGGACGCGTCCATCGCGATGTGTGAAAATGCTGAAGCTTTAGCTTAAATTCATGTTTAGAAAAATGATCGCAGCAGATATGAAATTAGCGTGTTCTACGGTTCTCGTTTGTTTTAATTATTCTACAAGCTTTAGTTCCAACAATTTCTCTTCACTTAAGAATTCGATCAAGAAGGCGAGACTGCTACGAAATGGCACACTAAGTTTTAAATTAAGATGTCACAATTAATCGTCTAGCCTCGTGCGCAGACGTCCTTAGGGCTCGTTTCTCCCTAAGGACGTCTGCGCAGGAGGCTAATAATCGTCCAGATTTACAAACTTTCACATACTGCATAAGGACAAAAGCAAGAGTTGTTAAAGCCAAGCACGATCTCCTTCACATGGCTTTACAGGTAAATCAGATTCAAGACGTAAACACAAACCTTTCGCACTGCAATCCACGCGAAAAAGAACGCCAGCTCAACGGTGTCACAGCCTCGCGTTGTTCGTGGTGTATATGTATTCTTCATATTGTACCTCCGCATTGTGTGTATGTTAGTGTAACGTTTGTATGTATGATACTTAGTGTATATGTACTCTTCATATTGTACCTCCATATTGTGTGCATGTTAGTGTTATGTTTGCATGTATGATACTTAGTGCATATGTACTCTACATATTGTACCTCTGTACCTCCATATTGTGTGTGTGTTAGTATTACGTTTGTATGCATGATACTAAGTGTATATGTACTCTTCATATTGTACCTCCATATTGTGTGCATGTTAGTGTTACGTTTGTATGTATGATACTTAGTGTATATGTACTCTCCATATTGTACCTCCATATTGTCTGTATGTTAGTGTTACGTTTGTATGCATGATACTTAGTGTATATGTACTCTTCATATTGTACCTCCATATTGTGTGTATGTTAGTGATACGTTTGTATGTATGATACTTAGTGCATACGTACTTTCTATACTTGTAACTCCACTGCTAACATTTAATTTAATTTATTGGATCTAGCGCCCTGACATTTTTAACTCTTTAGTTATTTCAGGGTGCTGGTACCCTTTAGTTATTATATTTAATTTTTTTTTGTAATTTCGTTTATCAAATCTCTGGGTACAATAAAAATCTTTGTCTTTGTCTATATAAATTAAAGCTTATACAGCATAATCGAAGATCCAGGAATCAATTGAAATGTATGCAATGATTGGTCTTCAGCTTGCAAGGGCAACTATTGGTCAAAATTTTATTTAGCCAGCCGCTAAAGTTTCCTTTTATGAAGAGCAATGAATACGCCTTACCTCACCCACAAACCCACAAAATAATAGGGAGGGTTGATGGGCAAACCACAGTATAGCTGTAGTGAGTGGGGTTGGGGAAGGAGTCATTGTCCTGTGGGGAATTTTAAATTACAGTGGAAGCCCGCTCTATGGACACCCGCTTATAACGGACAGTTTCATTTGTCCCGACAAAAATCTCATATATTTTCTCTAAAATTAACCCGCTTTATACGGACAGCGGTTAATGCGGACAACGGACACTATTCTGTGTCCCATTCACAAACTCTTACATATTGACATTCCCGCTTTACGGACACTGGTTTTCTGCACACTGTCTATTTTCATTGTCACAATTACGTAATAATTGTAGACATTGCACCCTGTTCAAATAATGAAAGATTTCTACGGTAAAAACAGTAACATAGAAGTGTGACATATTTGATTTTGAACTGTCTGTCTTTCTTCCGGTGTTTGACTCTTATACTATGTATAGTCCTTTAATAGAGTTTTCTGCCTTTTGTTACACCCATTTAACTTCCTTGGATTTTTGTTGCAGTCACTGCTCTCAACCTTCTTCCTCTTTGACGTTGTTTGCTTCCTGTGAGCTGTACCAGGATCATCCTCCGCTCTTAACCTTCTTCCTCTTTGACGTTGTTTGCTTCCTGTGAGCTGTACCAGGATCATCCTCCGCTCTTAACCTTCTTCCTCTTTGACGTTGTTTGCTTCCTGTGAGCTGTACCAGGATCATCCTCCGCTCTTGACCTTCTTCCTCTTTGACGTTGTTTGCTTCCTGTGAGCTGTACCAGGATCATCCTCCGCTCTTAACCTTCTTCCTCTGTGACGCTGTTTGCTTTCTGTGAGCTGGGTACCAGGCTCCGCTCGTATTGCTGGGTTGTTGCTAACGTCTTGTAATTTTTCACACGTGTTTACGAGGACCATCAAAAATGTAAACACAAGTAATTCCCATACCAAGAACTCCACCCCCTTTGACTGCCTTCCCACATATTTCTACCGATCTCCTTTCGTCTTTATATCGATAAAATAAGAATCCCTGACGTTTTCTGCGAAAGCCCGCTTTATACAGACACCCGGATAATACGAACACTATGGCATGTCCCCTTGGTGTCCGTATTAACCGGGTCCCACTGTATATCAAGACCAATCAGCTGGGCGTGGCACATGTTGGTTTGATCCCTGAAATATCACATTCTGAGAGTTACATTAATTTTACAAACGAATTCAGTTTGAGTGTTAATTGGATCAATAAATAGATCCTTTATTAGATCCAGCAGAGTTAGCAGTGTAGTGTTCTAAGGGGGCAACATAAAGCAACAAGGACACCCTGGTATGCCAACTACATTTACAGCTGGAAGGCTAAACAGTTTCCCAAACGTTTACGCACATAAAATATACGTTCTTCTAGATACGACGTCCTTCCACAAAAGGCATGACGATATTTTGACTATACTGAACGGAAAAAGCTGAGAAGGGCCCCGACCTTGTTTGCCGGGTGAGTATACACTTGTTTGTCATGTTGATCAGTGTGAGGGCCTTCTTTCAAATTGTCTTTCTTAATCAATTTCACTTCAAAACTGCTAGAGGTTCATTTACAAGAATACAAATTTTGCAATCCGCCTTTCTGATGCACACCTTCCTTCGGAGAGCCAGCTGAACTACGTTGGTTTGACTTGACGACACAGTTATATTAAGGATAAAACGAAAAAAGTTAAATCTACGGAATGGATAGGCCAAAATGACTTCATGAAACACGAAGAACTTCATGATATGATTTCACCCCAACTTGCTCGAATCGCGAAGTGATGTAATCGATACTGGTTTTAAAAAAATCAAATTAAATGTAAGAAGTGGCGCTGAACTTATCTTCAATACGACGGCAATATTTGTGGTTCAAAAAGGAGAAAAGGAAAGTGGCAAAGATTCCTTAGGGACATGGAAAATTGTTTCATTTCTACCAACCAATCAGCGAGTGACTTTTCATTAGCGTCGAGAAAGCAATGCTCGTTGCTCTTTCAAAAAACCTTTAAATGAGGGCCTCTCAAAAACTCCGATTCTGAACGTCAGGGGACTAATTTAAATAATTATGAGTTCGTACGCTGACGTATACTTCTAATCCTTGATATTAAAGGCGTTTAAACGCATGCAAAAGCTTTAAATCTTTAACCCAACTTTTTCCTTCTTGCCATAAACCGCAGTTTCTATGGGTTTACTGGCTTAATAAACCACGCGGGATGTTGGGAGAAGACGAGAAGAGCTTGTAAATCACGAGCCGCATCCCAAGTAGTTTATTACGCCTGTAAACCCATAGAAACTGCGCTTTATTGCTTTTATAAACTAACTTGAAATCAAAACAGAAAATGTTTCTCTTTTCTGTGGGTTTATCGGCAAAGTAACCCATAGGTTTTCGACCAATCAGCGCGCGCGTAGTATCCGAGTTATTCTATAAATAGTATTAATTTATCCTGCGTTCAAAAACTCGGAATCTCTCAGTTAGAACCTGCGATCCGTTAACACAAATTCAAACTGTATTTCGTTTTGACAGCGATGAAAAGTAACATTCAGGAAAATCCAAAAATAAATGTAAAAAAAGTTGTGTAAAGGACCTCTCCACAGGGAATCAAAATTTCGAGCGAACAGATTCTGTTCACTGAATTAAAAAAGCAAAATGGAGCTTAGAAAAAAATTAATTGAGATTTTTAACTCAACGCCGCCCGTCGTTTCTATCAATTGAACGATTTAGTGAGGCCTCCTGACTGGCGCCAATGCTTTGACAGAGCGTGGGATGTCGGGCACGGTTGGGGAAACTTGATCATTTAGAGGGAGGAAAAATCTTAACAAAGTTTCCGTATGTGAACTTGCGAAAAGATTATTACTGAAGAAGTAGACAGGATTACGGGGGAGTTATTTTCTTAAAAGCACTAATGGTTTCGGTCTGCGGGAAAGAATAAGTACCTTTTTGTTGCCAAATTAAGTGGAGGATGGCAGGAGCCTATCAATAGGAGCCTCTATCTCATCCCATAATAAGCCTTTGAGTCAACCCTTTCCCGAGTAGATTTATTTTTAGAATGGCCCTCAGGGGAAAAGACCCAATCAGAAGAGAGCTTTGACAGATGTATCGATTACGTCAAGCAGTGGACATCTAATTCGAAATGGCGGAGAGGGAATAACGCTTAATTAAGTTCTGCGGATTCAGGTTGAGCGTTTAATGACGGCAGTTATCGCGTTCGTTATCACCGTTGATTGGTTGCGTTGCGAGGCAAATTGTCAGACGTTGCTAGGCGTGGATGGTATCATTTCATACAGAACGCTATCATTCCCCGCCTAGCAACGTCGACAATTTGCCTCGCAACGCAACCAATCAACGGTGATAACGAACGCGATAACTGCCGTCATTAAACGCTCAACTTGAATCCGCAATACATCATATTTCGGGCGAGAGTTCTGATGCGGTAGATGTCTCGTCGAGCTAATACAGCATATCCTATAATAGAGAATTTGAAGCAGAGAATGTTGCCCTCCAAAGAACGTCTTCCGACCGTGGTAAAAAGACAAAATTTGCAAAGAAAAATGCAGCCTCGACAACCAAGCGTTAATAAAATGTTGACGGGCCCTTGCGAGTCCCGCTGTTCGTCAATAATGTGTGTCTCCAGAGTTATATCTTTTAGGGATTTTCCTTTGCGATATGATAATAGGGGAGTCTCCTTAAATATTTCTCAAATTTATGGTTGGTTTTGAAGTACATTTTTCAGATTTAAAAGTGATGGGTGGTATTGTGTGACAAAAGAGAGTACTTCGTGCTTCTTTGTTTTCGTTTTTTTTGACCTTACTCGCTTGGTGAAATTCATTTCAGAGAGGTGGCTTTCCAGCGTGTTCTCTGGATATCCTCTGTTCTTAAGCCGGGCGTAGTTTGAGGTTTTTAATATTTTCATCAAAAGTGATGTGAGAAAAATTCGTTCGCAGAAGGCGTAGTGCTTCTCCTTCAGTATGAATCCTTTGTCTCTTTGTAGTGTTCAGTGTGAGTGTGTTTGCACGTCAAGGATAGACTCGTTGTGAAATCGGCCGTCTTTGTACACTTTTCTGTCCAAGAATGTATTTCAGCCGTAAATTGGTCTTGCTGTAATAAAGTCCTTTATTGTGTCTCTGGTTGTATTGCACAAGGAGAATACAACCGGTTTCGTGGGGCTCTGTCGTGAGGATCTCGTTCTCTATTTTGGTTATCTTAGGACCCATTACTGTCCTATGGATTTGTAAATAATTTTTTCAACAGAACTGGAATGAATTCTCTTGAATTATGAGACAGAACATTTCCCTCAAGAATTTTGTTTGGATTGGTGAGTCGTTTTGGCAGACGTGCTCATATGCTTGTGCTGAGAAACGTTAACTCACAACCTAAACCGGCAAACTACCGTTGCAGGTCCCTGTGCCACGCTTCAAGCCTCTCTTGTCCATCCTCTTTGACAGAAGACCGTGGCTCGACGGAACTCAAGATTTTCTTCTGCAAGAGTTTCTTTCGCATGACGTCCTTGACATTGGAGCTCGTAGCATTTGCCATCCCACTCTTCGTATTCAGCGCTTGTGCTCCAAAGTCAAGTGATCTAGCACTTTTTTACAGTGGCCATCGGGACGAGCAGATACATCTAAAGAACGTTTCATTATCGATACTTTTCGTAGGAACTGCATGGGAAATTGGCGGTGATAAATCACTACAACGAGCCAGTCATAAACATAACCGAAATTTGCTTAGAACTCCCCACGGCATTGAAAGAAATGCGATGTCCTACTATATACCAACCCTTCATGTTTGGTAAGGTTATTCAATAACGTTCTTTTATTGACACCCAGATCCCATCGGCTCTAAGATTAGTAAACGGGGTTCACGGCAAAAGGAAAACATTGGAAGGACGGAATACAGTTTTCCCCTTCGTCCGCCAATTCTTTTATCGCGGTAACATACAAGCTTCAACGCGAACATGATACTTTTCGCGGCAAAAAGTCGTTCTAAAAATAAATCTACTCGGGAAAGGGTTGACTCAAGGAGTTGCTGGAGATAGAGGCTCCTCTTGATTGGCTCCTGAGGATGGAAAAATGGCAGCCTACGTGTAGCCGCACCCTCCCCCCCGTTTTTTCCTTCAGGGGGAGGGTGCGGCTACACGTAGGCTAGAAAAAGGGCAAATTAACCGAACTCAATTACCTTAAAAAGCCGTCAATTGAACAGGCGTCGAAGACTCAGCAAATGGATTGAACACACAGTGTCTCATATGCTGCTCATGTGTGAATTTGAACTCATAACGAACAGAAGTAGATAACTTATTTAACCTAGTGAAACCTTTAGTCAGAATTAATTGACAAGGTTCAGGGACTCAAACCACAGCACCAATGCTTCTTGCATCACTTTTCCTTTTTATTGTCACAAGAAATCTGTTAATCAAACAAGTTGATAAAGTAATTTATACCACCGTAAGGTAAAAGGGGGGTATTTTAGCCGTTAATTTAGTGCCTCTTTGTACCTTACCGTGGTATAAATTACTTTATCAACTTGTTTGATTAACCTAATTTGTTGTGTTTCAATTCCCTACCGACGCAGCACCAGTTTCTTTAGAAACTACCCCTATAAAACCTTTTATTGTCAAACTGTCAGTGATCGCTATACGTTCGTGCTTTTCACTGTTAAGTGGTTCGAAGGAATTTACACTCAATTTCTTCTCGACCCACGTAAGAGAATATAAGAGGAGAAAATGCCCCAGTCGCAGCTTTAAAAGCCCATATTTAACAAGGCGTCGAGCACTTATGTTTGATCATAGGAAAAATGGAAGTTCTCAAGGAATATCCCGAGTTCAAAATAAAGTTGCTTTTTTTCAGGAGGGATATCTTGAAAAAATAAACAGCAGAAAAAATAAAAGTTTCGTGTTTACTGAACTTACAGACAACTGTCTTTTTACAATGTATAAAGCTCAACAAACAAACTTGACGTCGTAAAATAAAGTTTTAACATCCGAGAAAGTAATTAGCGAATAGAACTCTTAACTTAACTTTTAATTGAAAAGTTAATCTCAGTCGTCATAGCGTTAAGTATTCTGAGCAACCCTTTTCTCCATTTCATTCGCGTGCGTTATTTCTAAATGCCATAAATAAAATTGTTTAATTCTACTTTTTAGGCGTTGAAGAGAATACGCTAAAACTCTGGGAAACGGACTGACCAGAATTGATTTTACACTTGGATTTCCTCGCTACTGTTTTGTGGTTTTCCAGGTTCGTTCGTAACTTCTTTTTAAGACTAAACGCGAACGGTAGAACACCTAGCCTTTCTTACAGAGAAAGACCACAGAAAATGCGCGGGCATAAAACTTGTTCATTGTTCCATAACACAATGGATGAATGGCGCTTGGCAAGCAAGTCATGATAAATACATACTTCTGAAGAAGCATGTGATGTCAAAATTGGAAAGACTTAACCTGTGCAATATTCTCCCACAAAAAACATTACTTGATATGGAAAGTAACAAGCAACGAAAACAACAATAATAACGTATATCATTGTTAGCAAATCTCTCTCCAAATCTGCCGCGTTGCTTTTATTTTCTCTGCCATTCTGCAACTCTGTACTTTTTGCAGCTCTGATTGGTTCAATCAGGAGTCCTGAACAATGAGAGCAGAGCTTCCTTCGATTTTCCAAGAGGCATCGGTAGGAAGTTTTCTCTTTTAAATTCATTTAGGAGCTTCACCACTTCTTCCCGATGCCTAAAAATCATGGATCAAAGAAACCTGTGCTCGCAGGTGCTGTCCCTGAGAAAATAACACGAGATCGCCCTCGATGTGCCGTAATGTTAGGTCCTAGCTGGCATCCTAGCAATCAGACACTCTGAAAGAAAGGCAGGAGCTGTACAAATGCTAGTTAAGTTCAGGATTGGCCTTTATGAGACCCTCCCAGAGAGGGGAGGGAGGGGGAGGGCTACATGTTCCCATTTACTCTTTTCTTGTTCAATTCTTCCACTTGTTCAGTATTAATAATTAATCAATAATTAGTAAAACCACTTGCACCCTAAGTTTTGGTCCCTTTTACCCAACAATTTAATCAGAGGAACGTTAGTTCATTGAAAATAACTCCAAGATATACCCTGTGCTCTGAAATTAAGGGTGCGTGTTCTGCGTATGATTTGGATTTGTGATCCCAGATCACACGGATCATGGTCGTGCATCAAAGGGAGCGATGAATCCACTCTGAGAATCTCGGATCACAAATCCAAATCAGGATCATACCAAAAAACGCACCCTAAATGTTTCTGTTCCCTTGTTCCTTAAAACCCCAGGGAGGGGTCCCTAATCATATGCAAAAACTCTCACGATAGCAACCACCAGGACCCTCTCAGACCTAAAATTACACCGAGACAAACGAAATATTCTGGCTAAAACAAAGTTATGTGGTAAACGGCAATCCCGATTGTCTGACACGAGGTACTGACACTAGTAAACTCAAGTAGCAGGAAATGCATTTGGTCTGTTTGAACCAGTGCAGGATAGATACCACGTGTAGACCCATAGGAAACCTTTATCTTAAACTAACTTCTCGAATGGTAGAGGAGAAACACGAAGTCCCAGATGAGACATAGTTTGATGCTCAGCCGGCTCAAGGCCTGACGTTTCGACACACGCCTGTCACGTGTCTCTTCACTAGGGGTGATAAAGTTAGGCTGTGAAGCTCTTTTTATACCTGCGATGAATGGTGTTGCTTAATATGAAGGTGTAAATAAGCGCAGAGTAATATCCCGGCATCGTCGCGGTTCAGTAGCGGGAAAACACTCGTTTCCATGGGTCAAACCGCCTCTCTGAGCACACGGTTCACAAAGCACCCCAACAAACCCATGTTTTCTCACTGCCCGGTACTGAAGGGCGGTTTGGGTTATGGAAACAACGTCTCACCTAAATGGGCGTGGGTGCTATTGATATGCTAAGCTTCTAAACAACGTCTTAATTTAAGTGGTAGCGGCGGTTAGCGGTGATAATTTGAGAATTATTCCGCCCAGTAACATGGTTGGTTAGGCACACGTGTTCCGCCAAGGCAGAGGTTTCTTTTTTTTTTTTGAAAGAAACACTGATTTTTGGTGTGGTTTTAAGCGACTACCAAACTGACGTTTATTCTGCCCGATGTATTCCTGATTTACAATCGTTGCAAGGGATTGAGTATATGGTGTCACTTGATGAGAGTCCAAAGTAGCCTGGGTCCCAGGGAAACGACAGAAAAACACTGTATCCGCAGCAAAACTTAATCTTTTAATCTTATAATTACTGCACCTTTACTGGTGATGCACTCATTTTGATCTTTCCCTAAGACACTGCTTCATCAGGCCTGGCTCCGGAGTCACTGCCGTCAAACTCTTGTCCAGTGTTAACAAACACAGAAAAATCTGCACCGTTTCGCTAGACGAGAAAAGCGCAAAACACTGTAAGTTGAACGATATTTTAATAACTAAACGCAAATAACGGCCCAAGGTTACTACAGTGTGACCTCTATTAAACGGCCACCCCAGTTAAATGGCTACTTTCTAAAGTCCTGAATTATTTGTCACTAAAATGTTGTATTCGATGCCTCTATTCAGCGGCCCCCTCCATTAAGCGGCCACAGCCACCATTTTCTTGTTGCAAGTTACAGTATTTATTACTTTTTATTTCTATAAAGCGACAAGTAAATTATCTTTTCGAGCGAAATGATGACAGGAAGAAGGCGAAAAGAACTACAATTTAATCTCCAAGCCTCAAAATGTATTCACACGTGGAAATCTTTCACATCCGGTATTAAAAGCACCTTTGTTCTGTGGCAAGAAAAACTACTGTACTGCTTGCTATACACATCACCGATCAACTCCGACACGGCCCAGTTTCTTGGTTCGGAGGACCTTACCTTATCTGTTAGAAAAGCATATGACTTGATCTTCTCTTTACAACTTCGCACCCCACAACGTCAAACAACATTGACCGATTATCTTATGTAAATCGTCCATCAACGACTTTGAACTACAATGGATTTTACACAGACTGTTGGAGTGAAAAAAAGGCCTAAGTTTTGTTTCATGTATTTTTTTAATGTATCTTCACGTATTTAACTCTTTTCAAAAAGCATTTTGTTATATAGAGTCAATGAATCACGTTGACCGCCATTTCTGCCATTTCATTTACTTTACCTCTATCACGCGGCTTCTTTTCAGTCCTGAGGGTGGCAGCTTTAATAATAAATGTCTCACTGTACGAAAAACACCGAGGGCCAATATTTATACACAACAGTTCCAAGAACGTTTGGTCAACAAGAGATTTATTGCAGGGCTGGGAACTGCATTCGGAAAATGTGTATTTTGTACGTGTATTTTCACAAATTTCACAACAAAACAACAAAATAACACAAGCTCGTCCCCAGGTCTTCTCGGTTAACGGTGCCTTAACCTGCGAAAACGCTGCATTTTTGACGTCATTTCCTCGTTAAAGTCACAATTCTTCCAAATTTGGTCATCAGTAACTGGTTATGGTGCTTTTTGCCAATCAGAATCGGGGAAATATTTTGAATGAATAATAAAGTAAGTTATACCACCGTAAGGTAAAAGGGAGGTGCTGACGTTTCGAGCGTTAGCCTTTCGTCGGAGCTCCGGTGGTATAACTTACTTAGTCAACTCGTTTGATTTACCCAATTTCTTGTGTTTCAATTTGCCACCGACGCAGCACCAGTTTCTTTAGAAACTATCCCCACAATACTTGGTTTCTATTGTGGCAACACAGCCTTACTCAATTAACCATTCAAACCAAAGGAAAAAATTACGTGATTATTCCAATTTCAATGCTAACGTGTTTCTCTCGGAGTTGCAAGAAATTGAATGGTCTAATCTTTCTGATAATGATGTTAACAAGGCCTTCACAACCTTTTACAAAAAAATAAACACCTTGATTGACAAGCACGCTCCGATGAAAATTCTCTCCAAGCGCAGGGAAAAAATATTTTCAAAACCATGGATTACCAGGGGAATCAGAACTTCAATACGAATAAAAAATAAATTATTTCTTAACGCAGATTGAGAACACTATAAATTATACCGAAACAAAATAGTGAGTTTAACGCGTCTAAGCAAGAAAAATTATTATGAACGTTACTTTGTAGAAAACATTGCCAACTCTAGGCAAACGTGGAGAGGTATAAACGACATTATCTCAAGAAAGGCAAAACGTGCACGTGGTCAAAAACCAATTCACCGTCTTGTTAACGCCAACTCGAAATCGATATATAACCCAAAGGAAATAAGTAATTCTCTTAACACGTTTTTTGCAACTGTTGGACATAAATTAGCATCTTGTATACCTTCTCCGCCACCAGATCATGACTTTAGTATTTTTTTAGACCCGCCCATAGTAAGTTCTTTCTATTTTGACCCTTTCGTCCCTGCAGAAGTTGAAACTGAAATTAAAATGCTGCCAAACAATAAAGCCTACGGACTCTATTCATGTCCAGTCAGTATATTGAAATTGTCTCGTCATATTATTTCTCAACCCTTAGCTCAAATCTTCAATGTCTCAGTATCCACAGGCTGTTTCCCAGCTAAACTTAAAGTCGCTAAAGTCGTTCCGATTTTCAAATCCGGAGATGAATCTAAGCCAGGAAACTACCGACCAATTTCCTTGCTATCAATTTACAATAGAATCTTTGAAAAATTGGTTTATAGAAGACTCATGAAGTTTGTTGACAAACAAAGTATTTTGTATTCATCTCAAAACGGATTCCGCGGTAAGCATAGTACACACCACGCTACTCTAGAAATCATAAACGATATTCTTACTAATTTTGATAAAGGGCAATTTACTTGCTGTTTATTTATAGATTTAAAAAAGGCTTTCGACACGGTTACCTATGATATTCTTCTCTCTAAACTCGAAAGTTATGGTTTCAGAGGAGTGGTAAATGATTGGTTCAAGTCATATCTAATTGGTCGCAGACAGTATACCACTGTTAATGGTTATATATCTGATGCTAATCAAACCCTCTGCGGAGTTCCTCAAGGTTCCGTGCTGGGACCCTTGCTTTTTCTCTTGTATATCAATGATTTATATAAATCTTCCAATAAGATTCATTTCTACTTGTTTGTCGATGATACTAGCGTGATGTATGCTAACGGTGATCTTAAACAACTTGAAATTGAATTTAATGAAGAGCTTTCCAAAGTGTGTACGTGGTTAGCTGTTAATAAACTAACCTTGAATGCCGAAAAATCTAACTATATCATCTTTCGTCCACGCCAAAAGACTCTCTCCTTTAATCCCAATATTAGAATAACTGATAACATCTCAAACACTAGCTAACCGTTAGAAATGAAAAATTATATTAAATATCTTGGTATACTCATTGATGCGAACCTCTCATGGAAATATCACATAGATTACATTTGTCAAAAAGTTAGTAAAACAATTGGGATTATTGCCAAGCTCAGACATTTCGTTCCACGTCATGTAGTTCTCACGTTATATCGTTCATTAATTTTACCTTATCTGAACTATGGCATCTGCGCTTGGGGTCAAGCTGCTGAAACACACCTTCATAAGCTACTCATTC
This sequence comes from Ricordea florida, assembly GCA_949710005.1. Taxonomy (NCBI): domain Eukaryota; kingdom Metazoa; phylum Cnidaria; class Anthozoa; order Corallimorpharia; family Ricordeidae; genus Ricordea; species Ricordea florida. The sequence goes on from OX453281.1 coordinate 7,532,592, forward strand.
TCCAAAAGAGAGCCCTTAGGCTAATGTTCTTCAGTAATCCAAGAGCTCATGCAGTCCCATTATTCTTAGAAACAAAACAGTTGCCGATATCATTCTTGCTGTTTGAGCAAATGAGTCTTTTAATGTACGACATTCATAATAATCTTGCTCCTAGTAAAATTAAGAATATGTTCAAGAAATTGTCTTTTGTTCATAGTTACCGGACTAGATCTGTTTCTAACGAGAATTATTATGTTGAGAAAGCTAGAACTGAAAATATGAAAAAAGCCTTTTCTATCTCAGGTGCCCTGATTTGGAATAGCATTCCACTCACCATCAAAGTCTTAAATAAACGTCAATTTAAAAGCAAACTAAAGAATAAACTTTTTGAAATCCTTAAGAATGAAGACGATTACATCAGAATTTCTGATATACGAGTACAATTCTCAAAATCATAACATTGTATGTTACTCCCAATATTGACCATAGTCTGCCTCCCTGTATCATTCTGCCTATAAACCACACGACAAACTAGATTGCTTCTAGGTTTGTTCTGTAGACAGTATTAATTGACTTTTAAATTGTTTTTTGCTCTTTTGCCCGCCTCGAATAGCCCTCGCTAATCGCGGGCAAAAGCTCTCTAATGTTAAATTCTTGTTTAGATCTAATGTTTAGATCAATTTAGATCAATTTAGATCAATAAAGGATTTGTGTTTCTATAAAGGCCACGTATTTATTATTAAAAGTCACCAAGGGTTTCATTAAGTTTTTTCATAAGCGGCCGCCGAGGGTGGAACAGGCGGCTGTGACCACGAAAGGGGGTGCAAGGTCCCTTTCTTTTAGGGAGGTCTGGAGGCATGCGGCCCAGAAAATCTTAACATCTGAAAGCTTGAAAATGCAATAAAGAGATGGCCGTTAGAAGCCTTACAAGCGGTGGTACACCAGAAACCGGCATTTATTGAAACCTGTTTGTTAGTAAAACAAGTAAAACAGATTTTGCTTACCATCAAGTTGGCATTGCACACATGGTGTTTAATAAGGCCTCCACCCAGTACTATCATTCCAGTATGCTTGGCAAACACTGCCACATTGTTCAGCTTTCTCACATCTGAAATGCAAAGCGTAGCATAGGCAGTCAAGGATGGAGGCGTAGTTTTTAAACGCTACTGAAGAACAGAATGAAAACTTGTACATTATACAATTAATGTATCATCCCGAGGGAGAGAGTTAGTTTTGCTCTCTCGAGAGTCGAAAACAACGAGGGGAAAAAAACAAACTAGTTTCCCGAGGGAACATAATTAGGTGCTGTGTTATATATTTTGACTTCATGTAGCAAAAACAAACAAAAACGGCATAACTGGCGCGGGCAACAACTGCGCAATTGCATCCCCGTCGGGATACATTTGAATTTAATCCGGGGCTCGTGACCAAGTATCAACCAATCACTGTGATCGTTTTGTTGAGTAAAAGTCTAGGTATAATCAGACATTTCCTACGCTTGTTTAAAACTATGAGTGCAATTTAAGTTTTTACAATAACTGAGCGAATTCTCGCGCGCTGATTGGCTAATTTTTATCATCAATAAGAGTACAGACACATAAAATTTTAATTTATGCAAGGTTTTTTCGCGTGATAAGTGAGCTGTCAAACAGTCAGATTTTTACCCAATCAAATTGTATTACGTGTTGTGACAAGCCAATGAGAAGGCGAGAAAAGTTATTGAGAATAGTTGCGCCCTGATTGCGTCAATTTAAATAAAATTCAGCATTTTTCGAGTTTACTTGCTGTTTACTTGCGTTTTCTTTTCATTTAAGTCTTCATTTGACCTTTTTCGCGTTTTGTTATTGTAAAAAACAAATTGACGTCCGTTTTTTGTCCGTTTGTTGTAGATCCACTCGCCTATCGGCTCGTGGATCTACAACACTTTGACAATGTTATGACGCAATTTATCATCAATAAGAGGACAGACGCATAAAAAACGGACGTCAATTTGTTAATTCGATACTCTTTGCATTCATAGTTTCAGAAACTTGAAATTGGGTTCTGTCCTCGTGTGCCAGTACACAAGAGCCAATACAAAAGACCAAACAATACATTACAGCTCAACAATGACTCCTAACCAAAGAAAACACAATGGTTATTACCTTGTGTACCAGTATACGAGGACAGAACCGAATTTCAAGTTTCCACACTGTTTGGGATTAAATGGCGGGTACTCAGCCAATCAGCGCGTTGACATTTTTGCATGTACGTTATTAGACTTGGTTCCCACTAGCGTCATAACGATCATAATCACAATCATAAGAAACGTTGTGTCGCTTATGTCAGAGTGGAAATGCCTGAAAACATAATCGTAAGGGCGCTTATGATCGACATAATTATAATCATAAGAAAATGATCGACCATTTTCTTACGATTATGATTATTTCCGTGCTTATGATTGATGTCGCTCTCGGTTGTAGTGGGAACGTGAAAACACAAGCGACATAATAATAATCATAACAATGAAAGCGGCCTATTGTGCTCCAACCAATGAAAATCTAGTTCCAGTACGCTCAGCTGGTCCAACAGGTTCTCGAAGCTTTGTTCTTTGTTTGGATATACGTGGAGCAACCAGACTAAGTAAATGTTCAAATCGCTCCGGAGACATTCTTATCGATTTAAAGTGCCACTCTCGATCTCCGAGTCGAAGTTCCTGAATAAGAGTATGATGACATTCTAATCTTTGCCGTTCTCTGAATGTCGGTCTTACCCCAAAACGCCGTTCGTATTCTCTCTTCTTTCTCGAACGACATCGCCGTAAATCAAGAACAGAATCAGTGTGCAGTGCAAGATCACGATCCGTTGTCGAATAAATTTCCCATTTGATGCTGTCAACCGGACAACAGGCCTATCATAAGTGCGATCATTACGTATGTTTGTACGGCAGCCATTTGTGAAGCCCGGTACACAAAACAAAGTGTAAGACTGCTGTATGACAAGACTTGAGGAACACGTTCCCACTAGATCATAAGAAGCTTACGTTTATGATTGTGATTATGATTATGATTGTTATGTCGTTAGTGGCAACCTAGCCTTACCATAGAGACTGGTGTTGCGTCAGTTGAAATCGGAACACAACAAAAATTGGATTATGATACGAGTTGATAAACTAAGCTGTATCGTCGCAGGACTAAAGGGAAACTCACGCTTCGAACGTTAGCCATTTAGCAGAGCGAAATGAGGAATTACAACATACACCAAGAAGTGGTCTTTCTCAAATGCATTGATAATGCACGAGGAAAAGACAAAGGAAATCAGGCATTGTGACGTGTTTGGATATCTGATGAAACACGGCGCATTTTTGAATCATTAATTTCTCCTAAATAATTTCGTTTGAGAGGCTATAACAAACACTCGATACATGTGTTTCATCACATATCAAACACCTCGAATTTCGCTTAAAATACTCCGCTGTGCGTCGTTTTTTCAACTCTCTTCTCGGTGTTTGATATGTAATGAAACACCGCATCTCGTGTTTGATATATTACATGAACAAGTTGATAAATGTGAGTTGTACCACCGTAGGTTTCGAGGGAAGCTAACGTTTCAAGCGTTAGCCCTTCGTCGAATGTGTATTTACCAACGTGATTGAGGGCGCTACTTGAACTCGGGTCCTCCGGATTTCAAGTCTAGTGGTTTAATCCCTTGGCTCGTATTACTTTTTGGATCAGGCGCTTTGACAGACATAGTTATTTTTCGAACCTAACAACAGACAGGGAGCAGTTTACAAGATCAAATGCTCCGACTGCCAGGCTTCCTACATTGGTGAGACTGGCAGAAACCTTAACACGAGACTGACTGAACACAAACGAGCCACGAGAAGTGGTGATACCAACAATCATATTGCTGTACATCATCAACTGACAAACTTTTATTTATTTTATTTATTACAATTTATGGCTTAAGAAAGAAAACAAAGGCCAAAGGATGAAATGCAAAAGAGTCAAGGACCCCATATTAAAGCAGATCACCTAAGGTACTAACATAAAAAATACAAATGAAAGCGAAATTAAAATAGTAATAAATAAGTAAACAAGAAGTCAGTTCAAAGATTATGCTGATCCATAAAAAACCTTTTAACTAATGCCTTAAAGGAGTTCACACTTGTTGCCTCACGAATGAAAAAGGGAAGCGAATTCCATGTTCCCACTACTCTATGGAAAAAAGAAAATTTAAGGACGTTCGTTCTTGCATATCTCATCTTCAGAGTTCAAACCACAACATTGACTAGGACTATGCTCATTGCTTAACCTACAGTACAAACTATTTTCAAGGACTGACTCTGGAAGGCTGGTACACCAACCTGGAACAAACACCCCTTAACAGATGTCAACAACTGCCGGCGCCTTACAAACGACTTATCCATGACGAAAACAAAACCGACAAACGGACTTCTAACAAACCGACATAATTTTACTAACTATAGACGGACCTAAAACCGACCAATTTGACAAACAATAGACGGATCGAAACCGACCAATGACTAGTAACAAACTTTACACGAGTCTTTCAGCCAATACCATCATGGCTAAACTGACCAATAACGTTTAACAGACCAGACTTATAACATCATCGTCTGACAAACACTATTCACTTGACTCTGAAGATGACTTCCGCTCAGGTTGTCGAAACGTCAGTCACCAACAACAGTTCTTTTCAGAACTACCCTCACCCGGACGATCAAACTATACGAACTATAGTTATTTTTTGAAACCCGTTGTCCACCGCACTTCCTTTCATGACAGCTTTCATAGTTTATACAAATGGTTGATCAAGTTAGTGTGGCTTTGCTAGAAACAGATGTTTCGAAAACCAAACTACCTCTATGAAGACTGCTAACCTCCTGGCAGTGTTGGATGACGTGCGAGATTGCCGAGACGCGTTTGGGATTGCAGACTGATTGCAATGAGAAATGCCCTATACGAGGGGACTACGAGAAAATGAAATCTGGAGGAGATTTTTTTTTTTTTTTGCGCACAGCGTAGTTGGTAGCTATATAGCTTTTCCCAACATGTCCGATTTGGAAGCTTAATGCAAATATGAAACACTGTCCAATATGAGGTATTTATAATACCTATGGTTATTTCTTTGCTCCCAACGACAAACCTTACAGCATGCAACGTGTTCCACATTTTTAACGCTGACGCTACCGAAGTCAAACCTCGAGTCATTCAATTAGTTCTTAAGTTTAACCACCTCATTTGAAGAGTCAAAGCTTGGGCCGCACGATTTGGTCGTTAGTTTTTAAAAATCCTTCTATTCGTAGACACCAAACCTCAATCGTGCTACGTTGCTAAAACTTTTTACATTCCACATGTTAAGCCTTGAGTTATATGTGGTTCAAACCATCAACCCGTTAAAACATTGAGTTATACAATGTAGTTTTACCTTGACTCCAAAAACGTACAGTGCTTGTACAAACACACAGTAACCGAAAAATATAATTATTGTATGGCAAGGGACTACTGAGAGAATTTCGAGCGTTTTAATTGGTTCTTTTTCATCCGGGGTTTTGCCAAACGGGCCCCTTCTCAAAGGCTGTGTATATTTTTATTACCAAGGGCGGAAAATAAAAATAATTGCAAGTAAAGCCGGCTGCCAAATAATATCCAAGTTATTGACCGAGCGTGAAGTAAAGATGGTTGCAAAATGACAGACTTCTTTCTACTATTCACAGAGATGAAGTCCAAGTCAATAATGACTTATAACATTATGGGATTAGAGGAAAAAGTCTGAAATGGTTTGAACACTATCTTATGACTCGATTCCAAAAGGTCAAATATAACCAGGACGTGTCACCCAGCCCAGCTATCGATTATGGGGGTCCCCAGGGGTCTATTTTAGGCCCGATACTGTTCGTGATCTACATCAATGATCTCCCGCAAAGTCTACTGAAGTCATCAATAGGCATGTATGCTGACGATACGGTAATTCATTTCTCTGATTCTAATCCAGAAATCATCAAGCAGGTTCTTCAAAATGATTTAATTAAGCAATAGATCACACTTTCTATGGGTTTACCGGCCTGATAACCCACGCGGGATGTTGGGAGAACACGAGAAGAGCTTGTAAATCACGAGCCGAAGGCGAGTGATTTACAAGCTTTACGAGTTATCACGCCGGTAAACCCATAGAAAGTGTAATCTATTGCTTTTATAAAATAACGTTTAGTAGAATGAAGTCTTTGAGGTAAAAAGTATGCTTTTAGTTCCGTGATCAAGTCATGTCTTCTCTCTAAAGTCATCATAAGCCAATCATGACTCACGATTTAATAGCGCTGAACTTTCTCAAAACTCAGTTCATTCAAACAACAAACAGCAGAACTTCAAAACACGAGTTTTTGCACTCATTTCATGATAACTTATGAAAGCTGTTTTACAGGAAATGTCAACACATATTCATGCGAACGTACAATGAAAGAATACGTTCGTGGTTTGTTTACTACAGCAGTAGAAATTAATTGTACCTCGCAGCTGTATTTTGTTGAGTCGATCCGTAAGAATTTCGTGCTTACAGACGGAACTGGCAGCTATTGTAATGGAGGACTTCATTCACTTTTAACAAGCCGCAGTGGTTTAAGATCTGTTTTCTGGACGTTATTGTGATCAAGAAATGCTGCGATAACGACGTGGCTGCATTTGCGAAGTTGTCGCATGTAACTTTACAGGCTCGTACAGCGACCGATGGAAATATGCCGAAGAAAGGTTTCTTTGCCGTAGACACATATTGGCGTTAATATTTGTCGATTTGTGAAGTCAGGTGGTTTGAGGTAGGTTATGGCATCAATATCACGGAATAATTTGTGCAAATGTTGGAAAAAACCAGCCCGAAACTCTGACATCTTTCATCATCGTTGGCAGCTTGTTTACAACCTACAGCGGCCGATTTTGAACCATATCTTGATCAGAGATCTCTTTTTGGAACAATTTCTTTCATTAAGGAATTTAATTTTGACATAAAATAAATCAAGAATGCTAAAACTATCCGTTTTGTTGCTGGTTGGCACTTGGTTAAGTTTTCCTAGAGACTTTCTACACCAGAAATTCACACAGTTGTTGTCTTTCTCTGCGATTTGGCATCGTCGTGAAATGTAAACTGCTTTCCAGCTTTGTACTTTATAACTTCTAAAGCTATGGCAGTCGCGAATTGTGACCCTTGTGACGCTTTTAAGAGTGCATCCACGATAGGACCAGGCAGGGGCGGCACAAGCTATCTCACCGATTTTGATGAAACTTGGTCACTTTGAAGGGGTCCACCCAAAACTACTTCAGTCTAAGTTTAAGGAAATTTGGTCAAAACCGGGGGGAGTTGACCACCCCCCTTGCCTTTTTTGACAAAAATGACCAAAAAATCACCCAAAAATGGTCAAAAGTATAAGGCTCTACTGCTATAAGAATTCAACCAAATCATTGCAAATTTTTAATGAATGTTGTCCTAGCCAAAGACAATCTACTGCCTACGTTTTGTTCTTCTACGACTTGTTCCTATTACACAAGTCGTCTCAGCCAAGACCCCACTCTCACCCAATGTTGAAAACTGTTAAACTATCAAAAGTTTAGGTCCAAATATCTCCGATGGCGGAGTATGCTTCAAAAAACGGAGCATACCATCCAAGAGGTTGGACCTCATACTAACATTTTCTGCAAAAAAATCTTTGGGCACTCACCGAAGTATTCCACAGGAGGGCTGCAAACACTTCGTCCACCACAGGGTACCCGCATCAAATGTTTTTTCATTATAACGAACTAATGACACAGCAACAGACAGAAAATTCCACAAAATGGTTACACACCATAAATTTTCATGAAATAGAACCACTTCGGAGGCTTTTGTTTGTCCTAAGCCATGAAAATAAGAATCGGCGGCTTAATGATGGCCTCTATTATCGTCTAAGTGAACTACGTGACAGGACTTATCCTTTGCTAAGTCAAATACGCGCGTCACAGAGCACTATCAAAATGCTTTTGCTGTCTGTGTTTGAACGCTAGAATGATTGCGAACGAGATTTGCTTTTGTTCGTCTAATAAAGGAATAATACATTTACTTGAAACTTGCACGCCTGATATCGCATCTTGATTCAGAAAGTTTATGAGAAAGACCTTGCTGTACTGAAAACAAAATCAACTGCGTGTTTTTCTGACCTGTGTGCTAAGGAACTGTTCTTTGTAAAAACTATCAAAGAGGAATTCAAAATAAGCATTATCAAACAAGTAAACACTCTGATCGAAAGTTACGTTACAGTTCTAGCTCCCTCCTGATTTGAAGCCGTGTTCTAATGATGGGAGCTTCAGCCACGTATGGGTCTTCCTCCTCATCCTCGCTTTCGCCTTCCTCGGGTACCGGTTCTGTTGATGCTGGCTTCGCCTCCACTGTTATATGAAGAGCCCCACTCCTGTTTAATGCGGCCAATCTACTGAAGTATCTGGAAATCTGAGTAGATGTTAGCCACTCGTCCTTGGTGAACACCTTTGTTCCTTCCGCGGTTCGCATGGACCTCATTCGCGCTGCTACATCCTCAGGCATTGCTTTATTGCCGGTTTCCTCTCCTTGAAGGAAGACGTCAGGCAAAAATTGTCGCACTTTGGTGGTGAAATGAACAGACTTTTTGTTCTTTTTTAATGCCCAGCCCATGTCAGCTGTTGACTTTGCGTCTTCCGATTGGCTTTGGGAAACCGAAGGGGTTGCAGATGTGGGCGAATGAGCTGCTTGCATGTAGCTACCAGAAATTGACTTGCACATCTCTGCCCATTTTTTTTTATTACGACGTACGAGGACTCTATTTCTAACGCTAAAAGGTGTTTCCCGGCATCAAGGTGTCGCTGAAGGCTGCTGTGACTTTGGTAGATCTTTATACAACCCTCCTCTGGGCAGCCAAAGATCACACTCTCTTCTTCTTCGAGCTGAACCCCTTCTGTGGCTATAGGCTCCAGTAGAGGAGCTGCAGGCTGTTGTTCCCGCGTGCTGGAAGGGGCACGGAAGACACCAGTCAGCATGTCAGGACTACTGAACACCCGGTGAACTTGTAAGTTTGTCGGACCTTGAGGGGTACCGAGACGTGCCAGCGACGCAGCGGAAAAGACTTTTCCGGGTCCGACATTGTAGGCCCGCCAAGCGATGATCTCTCCACTTTCAGTGAACACGAAATTGTTCAAAGACTGTATGCCACTCAGCGAGTGTTTGGTCATGTTTTGGGACCTTCCGTTAACTTTGCACACCGCTGAGTAGCAGCCTTTGACGCCCCCATGCGAATCGATAGCATCTTTCATGTCACTGGCTGTCTTGACGTCATTGCCCTCATTAATGTAGCGCCTTATGTGGCTCTTCAGGGCGGCGGCTCGGCGGTCACATATGTCTTTCCCAGCTTGGGCCTCACTGAAATCATAACGAGCTATGCGGACACCAACGCGCTGTCCAAGGCTTGGAAGACTGAGAAGAAGAAATGCGCAATGATAACAGCCTGCGTTGTCAGATCTCAGGAAGACTTCATTCAGCCTGGATTCCTGTCGCTTCATGGTGTTTAGTGAATCTTCGATGATGGAGGCAACGCTAAACCAGTTTTGATTGCATTCATCAAATAAGTGGATAAATGTACGTGTCTGAAAATCATAATAGTAAGCATTTTTTAGCATGAATTAAGCGTCAAGGGATCTAGTCACAGTCGAGGGTTAATTGAATATTAACCTGCAGGTATTGACTCGAAATAGAGATAATATCTGGGAAAGTCTTTTTTTGGAGAATTTTTATGGCCGTTTATTTGGATTAAAGATATATTCTTACATGTGTAGCCACGTTTTATCTCTGTATAAATGAAAATCAATGAAATTTTAAAATCATCACTCTGAGAAATTTAAGGTTTCGCATATTTCCGGGCATTCTTATAAATTATCCATCTTTGTAAATCAATTTGTTAGAGTAAATAAGAGCGCGCTCAAGAGAAACTAGTTTTTAGTGGTCAGCGAGCATTAAAAACAGAAGAGAAGGTTCATGATTCCTACCTCAATTGTTCCATCTTTGGCTTTAGTGATGGCCACGGATAGACGCCAGGACTTCCCCTTCTTTCCAAACCAGTCCCGCTGCGTTTCGCGATAGCTGGTTGGAATAAACTTCATCGCCCAGTCCATTATAAGCAGCACCTGCGATGGTTTCAGGTTATCAATAATCTCACTCTTGGCCTCGTCTTGATGAACTGAACGGAGAACGTGCGACTTCCAATCTTCTATGCTCGGCGCAGCCCAGCTCAAATCATACTGTAACTCCTCTCGTTTATCAGGACTAAGAATGTAAAGGGTAGAGCTAGTCAACATCATGGCACGAAAGCATCAGAAATATTTCTTTGGAGCCGTTTCAACAAAGAATAATGATTCCTCTTTTACTTTTTTTCGTAAACCGCGCTTCATTAGGTTAAGAACCACCCAAAGCCCTATAAAATTTCCAAAATCAAGATTAGCACCCAGTGGACGAGGTTGTTAGTTGACTACAAATGCTAAACTCTGCTTTTCTGTCACAAATATGTTCTTACCTGAGGTGTACGTTAGTTGAATCCACTGCTAGTTGCAGATCTGAGACCGCATCCTTTAGGTCCTCGCACCGATCACAGGTTCTGGTATGCTCATGTTGGCAGTGACCCTTGTACTCAGTTTCTGTCCTACTGAGGGCAAACACTCTGCTGTGATCTGCGCACAGGGATTCACTGGCTGTGTGGATCTTGAAATCTGTCTTCAGATACTGCCGACCAGCTTTGAGTCGCATTAGAATCTTATCGGCTCTTGTGCTATCCAGTCCTATGATAGAAAAATACACACAATAATAAATATTGATACTCTGTTAACTTATTCAAAATTATGACAACTCATGCAACTGCAGCAATAATGGAAGATGTTTGTATCTCACCGGCTTCTTTGAGTTGATGAGTGATGTCTTCAAGAGTGGCGAGCGCCTGCACCCCATCTGTCTGAGTGCTATCAAGACCGGCTAACGATTTCTTTAGTGAAGCACCACAAACCTGAACAGAAGCAAAAATGCAAAAATTTTCTTTGTTTTTGAACGCTATACGGATCTGCTCAAACGTCTCTAAATTAATAACAGGAGTAGAATAAGCTTTGAATAGTAAATGTTAAGAGTTATTGATGATTATATTTTTTTCAAATTTTCGTGCGATACAGGATAAACAAGAGTGAGAAACACGAAGCAATTTCGTATCGTACAAAATTCGAAACCACGACATCAAAGCATGCTCGAGGACAGGCATTCTTTGAGAAAAGAAAATTTTATGACTATAGTGACTCTCAGTATAACAGCTAATTTAAACGGATCCCGAGCTTATTCAGAGTCTATGTAAATAATTGTTAGATCATTTTGCCCAATATATCAAGCAACAACGACCCCTCCCCCTCCTTCCCTGAATTGTTCTAAAGATCGGTGGATACTGGCAACAATTACAAAACAATTGACGCAAACGTTCCACCCCTCTGAAATCAGTAAACCTAATCACACTCTGCCGAAGGAGAACCTACCTCACTAATAAGATCTTCTTGGAATCTTACGTGAAGGACATGGGCAGCAGACAATTGTTCCAATTCTTCTGTAGCAGGCGGTAACTGTGGAAGTTCTAAGTTATCCTCTGCGGACTCCGCGGAACATGAAGGTTCGTGAATCTGAGGCTCCAGGTGACACGTCGGCTCCGGTCCGGGGTCTTGAACATCGGAATTCGCTTCCGTAAAAGCTACAGTTTTGAGATGGTCACCACGGCATTGTCTACAAACCCCTGCGTACAAGAATAAACTTAAAATGAGTTTTGGTAGTATTACGGTTTCTTAGTTTGTAGTAACAAGCTGGATAAATCAAGTTGTTTGGAACCATTACCGAGCAATAAACAGCTTGCCTGCATCTATTTAGGCACTCTAATATTCCTAGGATGGATTTTACCCGGCTAGATTCTAAATAGTTTGGTTTTTGCCGCCATTCCTCGTCCAAAGAGAGCTCCAGAGGGCCCCGCCTTTGACAATGGGTTCCTGTTAGAAGGTAATCTAGCTAACATACAAAATTGAAAATAATGGAAGGGCAAATTGATTTGGAAGATCTCAAAATAGAATAAAACTCTTGTAGACCAAAATTCACTACCCAATGGCTTATTTGTTTTTCTTTTGGGAAATAAAGATCATACCCTATAACTACTATATTACCGGGAAAATAAGCCGGTTTTTTAAAAATTTTTTTAAATTTTTTTAATTTTTTTTCTTAAAGTTTTCTGTGAGTTTCTAGCCCAATTTTACCAGTATTTTTATGTATGGTTTGCAAAAAGCCGATTTTTCTTTTATCAGAGATTTTTGTCAAATCTGAATAAAAAATTAATCAGAGATTTATAAAGTTCGGAAAAAAATATTTGAATTTATGATTTAAAGATTTGAAATAAATTATTAAAAAATGGAGCAATTAAATAATTTATATCTTTATGAACTAAAAAAAATTGCGAGAGAGTTAAAAATTAAAGGAAGATCAAAAATGGATAGAAAAGATCTTATTAATGAGCTTAAAAAATTTAAAGAGGAGGAAATTAATAATTTAATTGAAAAAGTTACTACTAATAGAATTTATATTTGTATTCATGGAAAACTTAAATATTTTTGTAAAGAATGTGGTGGATCACAAATATGTGAACATGATAGAATTAAATATGTTTGTAAAAAGTGTAGAGGGTCGGAAATATGCAAACACAATAAATATAAATATCGTTGTAAAGAATGTGGAGGATCGCAAATATGCAAACATAATAAACAAAAACAACAATGTAAAGAATGCGGGGGGTCACAAATATGTGAACATAGAAAACAAAAAGCTTCTTGTAAGGAATGTAAAATTAAAAAATGAATTATGATTTAAAGATATAAAAAAATAAAAAAAAGTAATAATGCTTGAGTATGAGTTTGTTGATGGGTATATTTATAAAAAAATAGAAAATATTGAGTTAGAATATATAAATGAAAAAAAACTAATTATTAATGAATTTATAGAATCAATTAAAACAGATTTATTATCAAAAATCTTAAAAAATATTTGTTTTGCTTATTATGAAGAAGAAATTGTGTTTACGATTTGTTTTATTGATTATGATGGTGATGAAATGTTTTTTTATTTTACAGATGAATTAATAAATTTTGCATCTAATGGTATAAAAAGTGATATGTTTGCTGAAGATATATTATATTTTGCTAATAGAAAGTATAAACCGCGGAGAAAATATAATGTGGATAATTTTATTATTGATTCATTTGATGTTGATATATATATAAATAATTATAAGATATTACATAAACGTGATTTCTATAATGATTTGTATAAAGATACAATGGTTGCAGCGTGGCATCCAGATAGGTATTTAGATTGGTGTATTGATATTGAGGGGTTAAAGTTATTGAAAGAGTTATGGGGAAAAAATTAAGTTATATTACGCTTATATGTGTTTCATAAAAAAAAAAATGAATTATGATTTAAAGATTTAAAATATAAAATAAAAAAATAATGAATAAAGAAGGGCAACAAGTTAAAATTATTAAAATTAGTACAAAGGATTTATTAGATTATGGTAAAAAAATTGGATTAAAAGATATGAAATATAATGTTGCTAATAATGTATTAAATAAATTTCATAAAAAATTTGAAGATAAAGTAATTACACCAAAAGATCTTCAAGAAGAAATGAAAAAAATAAGAGATAAAGTAACTAAGGCATATGAAATAAAAAACGATCCTAAGATAAGCGATGAAGAAATGTTGAAAAAACTAAGATCAAGAATAAATAAAAAATAAAATAAAAGAGTTAATATATTAGAAATAATTATGTTATATAACCTAAATAATGGTTACATAACAAAATTTATCTAAATCTTAAACTAAAAGTTATGGGAGAACCCTTAAGAGCAAGTTTTTTCCATTCATTGTCTAATATGATTAAATCAAAGTGGTTTATAACGCTATCATATTTTCGGACTGGAATTGTTGGATAATCTTTTGAGGGTATGTTTGCAAGTAGGTGTGATGGTGAGAGTTTCACAAGTTCTCCATATTTTGTTTTATTCATATATGACGACTTATTATCAACTATACTACACATAAGCCTCACCGGTTCCTTAATCTGTATATTTATAGGGTATAATTTACCAGGATTTATAAATTCAGGCACACCTAAACCAATAGACAACCCTCTAGTAAGTTTAACTTTGAAATTCTTATTTGAATATAGATAGTCAACAGTATCAGTCTCAATTATTGTTATCTTTTCCCTATCTGGATCATTAAAAAAGAGAGATTGAATATTACGAAGAGAATATGTGCCTGGTTCAATTATTATGAAGCCCAGATTCCTATCATTAAATAATATCTGTTGTTCCTTGAAATTAATCAATCTTTTGGTTTTAATATTACAATCCAGGAGCTGTATATCCTGAAGATTTTTCAGTGGAGGTTCTAAATATATTCTAGTTTCAGGCTCATACATGGTAATACTCAACATTTTTTTTGTTTGGTTACTTAATATTCACCCTTTTAAATTTGCATTGACGTAATCACATTCCTGAGCGACGTTAGAAACCGACCTTTTAAAAGTAAACATAAAATCTACTTTCAAACTTCAAAACCACTTTTCATTTTGCTTGTTGCTATGTCGTAAAAGTATGCAATCTATTGTTCTACACGTGAACACTAATTTACAAACAATGATAATCACGTGAAATTTACGCTTTGACCTATTACCGAAATAGATACCAAGCTAAGCCACCAACTACAATTATAAATGCTAATATATTCTTTTCATGTTGTGTTGAGTCAATATTATTTTCCTGTTTCATCGAGTCTGTTTTCTTCGTTTCAGTTTTACCTTCTAGGGGAATGTGAGGTAACTTTAACTTTGAAGATCCTAAGTTATGACTTATTCCAACTTGTTTTGCTTCAGTGTTTAGGGAATTATTCACACCAAAATTCATATCATTACTCGCTTTCATAAGTTTGTTATTAAAACCTGTCACGCTTTCAGTATTGATTATCATATTACTCGGCATCAACCATACACCAGGAGCAATAGCTAAATCAAGCCGTAATTTCGCTTCTTGTACAGCTAATTGATACCTTTGGATAGAACTAGAAATGTCATTCTCGATCACACTACTTTCAAATAAAGCCAAGAATTCTTGTTGTGTTTCGATTGCGCCACCACCATTACCATAAATTGAATTTCTAGTGTTAACTTGAGCTCCTAATATACAGTAAACAAAAGCTTCAGCGGATCGATTCAATCTACCAAGTCCAGCTTTAGTGAGCCCATGTCCGCTTGTTGGGATAAACCAAGCATATTTGAAATCAGCAAAGTCATCGTTGCGGATAAATGAAATTAGATTACCCTTTTCCTTCTTTCCACCTTCATCAGCGAATTTACCACCTTCACCAGGCCATTGATCTGCTTCTTTATCATAATTCCTTATAATATGTACATTTTGATATCCTCCACCTTTTCCACTAGTTCCTCCCGCCGGTCGGTATCCAGAACCATAATCAAGGAATATATCTCCCAATCCGCTGTTTCTACCGCCTTTCCATCTAAAATCGGAATTATTAGCAATTTCAAATTCAGCGCACAATCTTTGATATGCTACTTTACTATATGGATTATTATTTATTACAAAAGGTTGCTCATCAGGTAAGGGAAGACTCAATTCATATAAAATCCGCCTTATTGTGAAATATATATGAAACTTGATAAAGCTATTCACTACTTTAGGATAATTTAAACTTTCAAAAGGACTTATACCACAACCAGATGTTGCACACCATACTGAAAAGTTAAGTTGTTGAGGCCAATAATTCATATCAGGAGCATTCAACCATTTTCTACTTTGTTTTCCAAATTTGAAAGTAACTACTTGATTGGTAAAAACATTACGCATTTTTGCTGTGAATTTCTTCGTATTTGAAACGTATATATCTAGAAAGGTTAGCATTTTTGTTATATCGCTTGTAAAATCGTCAAAGGTAATAGCTGGTATAGGATAGCTTTGGTTAGTCATGGTTAAACTCTTTGGGAATGAACTCAAGTTATTTGATTCAATAAGCCCTAAATCTTTCCATAACAATCTTTTCAAATTAGGTGATAGACTATCAGACCATGTTTTTCCAGTAGGATCATCATTAGACATGACAGTCATCTCATTATATTTCCACCCAATGTAGCCACCATACGAATCATTAACAAATGTAAATTTATCAAGGTTAGCACTTGGGTACCTATTTTTGAAAGAATTTAGTAACATCTTATTCTTTATGTTTCAGCAAAGCTGGTCTTTAGATCTAGAATAAGATGTAAAGTCAATTAATTTCTTTTCTAATACCTGCAAAACAATTAAATCCCACATCAGTTCTCTCATATGAAATTTTTAATGTGTGGGCCCGGTTAGTTCTTTTAATATTTCCGCTCGAACCTCTGTTCTTATCTGATTCATATTTAAGTTTTTTTCTGTATCTTTCCTGGTTTTTTGGCGGATTTCTAGTTTTAGTTTTTCAAATTTATCCACCTCTGATAAAATTAGAGAAAATTCTTGGTCAGATATAGCGTTATCTTTCAGTGCCTTTGAAACCAAGTCGTGAATGGTGTTTACTTTTGCTTTTGCCAGAGAAACTGTCTGTTCATGTTTACTAACTTTATGAGAAAGTCGTTTAGAAGCTGAACCGAATAAAACCGATATTCCCCCACAAATACCTCCCACTGCACCTAATGGGATACCAACAACAGCACCAAATCCAGTAAGGGAGGTTCCGAGACAACTTGCAGATAGAATAACTGAAAGAACTCCACTACAAACACTTATTCTTGTAAATATTCCCCTAGCTCTATTGTATTTTTTCCTAACATCCTCGTAATGTTTAATTTCCTTTTGAAGATTATTTAATACTTCACATGACTTTTGTAGTCTGAAATTAACTGACTGAAATGAGGAACTCGGGTCTGAATTAACAGGCAAATTAGGATAAATTCTATTGTAGTCATCCATATTGTATTTTACTGATCAACATGATATCTTTAGACCCCTTTAGGGCCGCGAAGCAAATCGATACGAATACTTACGTTACTTTCTCTTTTTTACACTTTCCACAAAATATAGAACCACAGCCATTATCAAAAGCCAAGCATTCTTACCTAAAAATCCAATAACCTCACCCGCTGTTTTGAACAGAAAGCTTACAATAGCTCCAACCATTCCTGGTAATATTTCACCTAGTTTTTTACCAATAGCTTTAAAACCATTACCAACACCTTTACCTAATGTTGATAGACCTTTAGAAAGATTAGAAACTATAACACCAATAACCACACCTACAGCACTTACAACTGAAAATACTGTAAAACCATACTTTTTGAAGATATACTTTACCCTCTCTCGTAATGGAAGCTTTCTAATAATTTCTTCATTTTTACCCTCAATATCTGATATTTGTTCTTCATTTGATATTATATTCCTTCTATTTTGCTCTCTTAATTCATCAATATCTGATCTTAATCGTTTATTACTTTCTTGTAACTTTGATATATTTAATTTATCCTTTTTATATTTATCTATTTCTTCTTTGTATAATTTTGTTTCATCCAAAAGCTTCTCAACTTTTTTTTTTAATTCTATATTCTGTTTAATGGTTTTATCAAAAAGAATTTTATTTTCTGATTTTTCTACCTGTTGTCTCTCAATGAATTGACGTAGTTCTTTTTCTCTTTCTTTATATATATCAATTTCAACTTTATTCGAATCTAAAACTGAATACAAGCCTTTTAATGAATTTTCTAATTCCTTATATTTTTCATTAGATTCTTTTAATTTATCTGAAAATTCTAAATTTCTGTTTATTTGTGTTATTGCATCTATACCGAGAGATTTTTTTATTCCAGACGGAAGAGAATCTAAAGTATCTGAATAACCGCCATTGCTTTTGATAATTAAATGGGGTTTATTATCTTTTCTACCAGTTAATTGTGCCCATATACTCCCATCATCTTCTAATATTGGATTAAATATACTATCTTTTGGGTTGTAATCTGGAAAATAATTTTTGAGTGTTTCCGAGCCATTTATCCTTCTTTCATATTTCTCCTCTCTTTCTCTAATATCTGTCGGTTGTTTCTCTTCAGCTTTTATGTCCCATTGAAGCCGTTTTCTTTCAGCCATATATTCTGAATAACCAATATAGCCTTGGTCTATGGAGGTTGATGTTGATGCCCCTTGAAAAGGTGTCCAACCTCCTTTATCTTCATCATCATCTTCTCCTTTTGTTACATCTAATAATGGTAATGTTTCTCCTCCTTCTGCCATGATTTTTTACTCATCAGTAAGAAATCTTTAGATCTAAAGTTATGTTTGCAAATGATTTAAATAAAAAAAAATATTAAAAAATGGAAATAAAAGATATTACTGAACATATTAGTTTTAATAACATAAGAAAAATGTTTAATGAAGGAATAATTACAGAAAATAACCTTGTTTTTTTAAAAAATCTAACTTATAATTTAAAAGATAAAGATCAAAAAGAATTACTTAAATTAATTATAAATGATGATAAAAAAAGAAAATTAATAAAAATTATTTTAGATCGTATTGCAATTGTTAAATAACCATTTAATTATAAAACAATTAATGTTTTTATAATTTAAAATAATTTACTAACTGCATATCCCAACGCCAACATTCCTCCGCCCACATATGCCATTTCACCCGTCTTTTGATTTTCACTGGGTCTATAATAATCCGAAAATTTTGGTTCGTGCATTTGGCTATACAATTTCAAAGCTTCATCTGTATTCGAAATATTTTTTGAAGCTTGGTATTTATCATCCTTTTGTTGTACTTTCCAATCAATGAGATTTTGTCTTTTTTCTTGATATACAGCATAATCTTTTTGATATTTTTCTAATGCCTTATCGTGTCTTATTTTCTCTGTATCTGTTTTATCACCTGATAGATATTTTGCAAGATATGATCCACCAACAAAGGCGGTTGCATTCAAAATAGCTCCTCCAAACATCATTGCTATTGTTGCCATATTTCTTCGCTTCGCTCAGGTCTATAAATCCTTAATTTGGTAAAATCTTTTGATCCTCTAAATATGTTTTTAGATACATACTACCCGACAATACAGCCACCCATTTTGCATAATTTGTAATACTTGAGGATGGGTCGTTCATAAATGATTCTTTCATAACCTTTTTAGCTACATAACCAACAGCAGCTGCTAACCCAATAAGTACTGCTGAATCAGTAACAGTTTTCACAAGTTTGTTTTCGGTTGACATAATTTTTTACTGTATCAGTAAGAAACCTTTAAACTACTTTCCTCATATCATTCCAATTTTTGGTGGTTGTGGTGTTTGTGATGGTTGGGTGGGGGTATTTGAGAGTGTAACTTTAGTAGGGACTTGGGATAAATCAGGTATTCTATTTTTGTAATATCTCATAAACATGTCAAATGCTGTAAACCCTATTCCTACAATAGATAAAACGGTTGTAAAAGATAGTTCTGGAAGCCATGCTTTCCCATTTTCTGCTTTCGCTTCTATCCCTCCCTTCAGTCGGTCTGTATTTTCATTTTTTATCTCCGCCTGTTCCTTTTCACGTTTCATTTGCTCCGCGGCCCGTAGGGTCTCCCTAGCTAATGCTTCTTTCGCTTTTTTGTTATATTCTGCCAATTTTTTACCAGCTGCAACCTTTTTAGGGTCTTTTTCTTTCTTTTTAGTATCTTTATTTTCAGGTGCTGGGTCCATTGTAATTTGTTCAACTTCTGTTCCTCCTTCACTTCGTTCAGTTCGGTCAGACATTATTATTTTATTTCACAAAGTAAAGAATCTTTAAATCAGTTGTGCTCAGTAAACAGTATCATACCCATCAGCAGATTGCTTAGTATCCTGCTCAGTCATGCTTGAAACCTCTTGTATTTTATGCTCAGTTGTACTTGTAACTTGTTGAATTTTGTTGAATTTTACGTGTTTAGCAACCTGAAATAACCCACTAGCAAGTGCTGTCAGTCTTCCTGCTTTCAATGCTAAGAGACCTACAATGTTTGTCAGTTCACGATTAACCAAATCATCATTCTTCAAATCCTTACAAAGAGCTTCTATATCATCCACAGGAACCATGTAAGAAATAACTTTAGAAATTAATTGAAGAGATGAATCTACCAACCCTCCATTAATTTTCTTACCCAATACTGCCTGATATCTATTAAAATATTTTTCAATGTCTTTTACTGATAATTTTTTTACATCACCCAGACTCATATCAACTCCCAAATATTCCTTTGTAGTTCCAAGAGCCGCGAGAATAGCTAGTGATTCTTGTTTTATTTCAACTTCATTATTATAATTATCTTTTACCTCGGTCTTTTCTTCAATATAATCTTCAACTTCTGTCATATTACAATTTTCTTCCCTAAAGTCAGGGCTTTAAACAGGTATAACCCTCCCCGACTTAATCGTAAATCACCTCAGGGATCTCCAAATAACATTGGAATGGATAACGTAAACATAAACAAAGTCTAGAATATTTTTCTTTTTTCAGTAGTTCTACAAATTTTTTACTAGTTTCAGAGTCTAAATCCCCTCCATAATCTTCGAAAAACATTTTCATACCTTTTTGTGATGGGTTATGGAAAGTAACAACACAAGCTACATTTTCACGGAATGGTTTTGCTATCGATGTTAATTGCTGAGTGAGAACCCACATTGATAAACCATGATGTCTTCCAGAGAACGCTAAATCAATAAACTTGTTTGATCGTTTTTTCAGATCACTCGAAACAGCACAATCGTCTAAAATTATTAGTGTATTTGTTCCGGAGAATAAAGTTTGACAGTCAGTTAATAACTCATTAATCTCATCAATGTTACTACCATCCGGTGATAATACAAAGAAACGTTTATCTCCTCTAGCAAAATTATGATATGTTTTATTTTTAGAATAAGTTGGGCATATTAGAACAATGAATTCAAACAATTTTCGAAATGGACCTCTTAGCTGATCAATTATGTACTTTGTCTTTCCACAATTTGTTGGACCAGTTATAATACAGTGAAAAGGAATTTTATCACTTAATTCTTCCATCTTTTCTTTTCCGCGAAGCGGGGAGGTCTTTAGACCGATTAACTAATACATTATTGATCTTAAGTTTGAATTCATAACCTCCATTAATGCATCAGCTACAACAAACATGTAACAAGTCATAATACCGGATCCACTAACTTTTCTTTTCATTTCTATTTTTACACCATCTTGTGCATTGTTTAAGGCTAGACCCCCTCCATGAATACCGTTATCTGGGTGTGTTCTCAAATCTATCCATAGAGCAAATTTTTTACTATAAAAATCCTTTTCCTTTACTGACCATCGGGAAGAACCTGACTGCTGCCCTTCGGTTAGCCCAAAACGTTTCTTTATTGACTCCCATAGGTCTGAAGGTACCATTCCCTTAGAGTAGAGACGATTTGGCACACCATTAACATCGATATTGATTGAGGTGATACCTGGATTGAAAAAATTCTCGGAATCTCGCGCTCCTCCACTGTATGGTATTGTAAACAAACATAATATCCCTGTAATTGACCTTCTAGGTAGATTAATATGCTGGTTTATCACACTTTCGGTGGGTCTGGATATGGTGAAAGTTTTGTGTAGAGTGACATTCTCATAAAAGAATCCTTTACCAACCTGATAAGCTGCCTGTGCCTCACGAGCCAAGTATTCGCTTGATATACAAGAATATTCCAACTCAAGGTTTGTGATTTTATAAGTTGGAGTCTTAGTATCGTCAGAATAAACAACAATATCGCGAACTGGAGCCAGTGTAATCTCAAAGATTAATTGATGATCTAACGCCTTTGGGTAGAAAACTCCATGATCGTTGATAATAGGATGGTTTAGTAGGATATGATACTTGGTGTTATGTACTACTGCAAGAGCTACTTCTTTTGCATCTGTGTCTACCTTATCACCCGCATTTGTCCTTAGCTTCCTCATGTTTTCAGAAGAAATACCTTGTCTTAATCTATCCTCTCGTTCTTCATCTGTTAAGAATAAGTCATGGTATGTTTGAAATAGATCGTATCTTTGAGTATCCTGTAGTGTTTCACCTCCAAAAAGAACCCTGAGTCTGGATACAAGATTACTACCTACATTATTCACGAGGGTGTTATCTTCATGACCATCAACATTTAAGTTAAATACTAGAGATACACTTCCTGGTACAATCACTAAATTTTTTGAAAGTTTAGGAATATTTATATATAGTGTTTCTCCTGGATTAGCTGATGAAGGATTTAGTGTAATTCTATTCAATATTGATTCCGCTTTCAACCCTAGTGGATCTCTTGGAATCCTGTTTGGGTTAATTTTTTCAGATATGGTTGTCATATTTATTTATAAGATACTTTGGTTAATCTTTAAATGAGTAACGAAAGTATATTCCGAAGGTTTTCAAAAATATATTATTCAACTGCTGGATATTGGAAAGGATATTCTGCTATTAATAAATTAGCTGAAAAGGTGAAAGTAAGTGAAGATGTGGCAAAACAATGGTTAGAGAAACAGGCAATATGGCAAATATATCTACCAGCTCCAAAGTATATTCCTAGACCACACTGGACTGAGAATAAACCTAATCAGATTCACCAAGCAGATTTATTATTTTTACCGCATGATAGAGTTGGAAGAAAAACATATAAATACGCATTAGTTGTGGTTGATGTTGCCTCGAGATACAAAGATGCTGAACCATTAACATCAAAAGAAAGTCATGAGATATCCAAAGCTTTTGAAAAAATATATTCTAGAAAGTTAAAATATCCTAAAACATTAATTGTTGATCCAGGAAGAGAATTTATGGGTGAGGTTACAAAACTTATGAATTACCATAATGTAAAAATCCAGAGGAGTGAAGCTGGAAATCATAGATCTCAAGCATTTGTTGAAAGGGCAAACAAAATATTAGGTGAAAGATTATTTAGTCATCAATATGCACAAGAAATGATTACCGACCGAAAGGGAGGACGGAATGAAAGGTCAAGAGTATGGGTGAAAAGATTACCAGATATTCTAAAAACTTTGAATAATACACCAACAAGATTAACTGGAAAAGAACCTGTTGAGGCTATAAAACAGAAAGAGGTTGATATTGAGCCTAAAAAATATAATAGAGTTGTTGGTCTTGATGAAGTTAGACTACCAATTGAGGTTAGGGTTAGATATTTACTGTTTCCTGGTGAACTTGAGGGTGGTGAAAGAAGAAGGGCTACAGATCCTATTTGGAGTATTAAGATTTATGATATTTCTGGAAGTAGGGTTTCTCCTAATCAACCTGTTTTATATTATTTATTGGATGGCCCAAGACGTGGTTTTGTAAGGGAGGAGCTTCAAGTTGTACCAGATGATACTGAGTTACCTCCCGATTCTGTTTTGAAATGATTTAATAAAGGGGGTATGTGTGAATTCCATCCTCATCAACTATTCTTTTATCATAATATGCGTTCAATCCCTTTTTAATTTGTGTATATGTCACAATTTGGTTGTCATTGACTCTAAATCCTGTATTTTGTGCCATATCAATTGAACCATTCAAAGCTGACATGTACCTATCCCAGGTCATTTCTTTTTGTCCATGAATTTCTCCTTTAGAACTATACTTTGCCTTTCCATTCTCATCCTCTGCATAATAACATTTTGATGAAAGAGCAATCATTCTAATACCATCAAACTCCAGCTTGAACAGTCAGGGGGTCTTGTCGTGATATTTTGATGTTGAAAGGAATTTTTCTTTTCCCCCATTAAAGTATTCTTTTTGCATTTCTGGTTTTATAATATCATCCAATTTTTCAGCCGAAATTGCCATGTACATAGAATCTGTATCCATTTGTATCAACTCAAAATCCTTTCTATCTACATATTTATCAAGAAAATCGTAATAAAATTTCAACATCAGAAGTTTTGCTAGCTGATATACCGCGATACCGCATTGATAGGGGCGGTCTATTATTATTTTACGTTTTCTTTTTATTATTTCATATGTTTCATTTATTTCTGTAAGATCTTCAAAGAATGTAGATCTTAATGCTTTTTCTACCTCATTTTCATCCTGAGTATACCTTATATTCATGTGTTTTTCTTTATCTTCTATCATTTTACCGTAGAATGAATTTCCTTTTAATTTGTTAGTATCAGCCAATTCTTTACAGCCTTTATACTTTGGTTTTAGTTTTTCAATCCATACTTTTATGTCTTTATTTTCTTCAATAATTTTAAATATATCAGGAAATTGATTTAATTCATTAGTAATTGTTACAACATCATCTATTTTGTTTTCATCAAAAGCTTTACTTACCTTTTCTAGCAAAACCTCAATATCTCCATCTCTTCTAGCGTTGGCTACTTCTTCGGGAAACCATTCAAATGGTGTTCCTGATTTATACTTCAAAATATTGTGAATAGCTGTAATATTCAAACCATGATTAAGACACCATTCAATTACTACTGTATATAAAAGTATCTTTTTTGTCTTTGTAACCCCTAGTAATTTTTTATTATCTTTTAGGTGTTTTCTCCCTGTAGCTTTTTGATATTCTTTCATGTGTTCGGGCACCAAATCTTCAGGAACATTATCTACAATAAATAGCGGTGAGAACTCTTCAAACTTTTCTTTTAGGTTTTCTGGTACATTTATATCAACTTGGCAATATCCAAAAAGTTTACCATCAAGAATATCTTTACAAGTCTTCTTAATAAATTCAGGGTCTGTTGGTTTTTCAACCTCAATACATTCTTCTTTTCCACATGGCATTTTTTGGCCTGCAGCGAAAAGATATAACGCATTTGCATCATAACCAACAACTCGTACACAATTTTTTGGAAATTTATATTTATTAGACCGAATCTTTGTTTTTCCAAGCTCTGCATATCTCATAAATATAATACTAGGCCCCCCAACCATACCTGTTTTCAATAATTTATAAATCTTATTTTTGTCGCATGTTTTACAATCTTTCATTATCTTGTGGCATTTTTTACAAAACTCTTTATTACAAATTTTACTACATCTATGAATACAGTATTGGCCAGGAGCGTATAATTCAGGATCCCCTTTCTTTTTCATTTTTTGATATTTATTTAGAACGTAAAGCATTGAGACTCCAGGGATAGAAACCGCATCTTTTAATATATCTATTTTGTCTGGATAATACCTTGCCCTTGTTTTTTCTAAAGCTTCTCTGAAGGGTATAACGTCGTGTAGGTTATACTCTCTCAACCAGTCTTTCATTGTAACACAACCCCTCTTTTCAAATTCACACTTAAAATCTTCATATTCTTCTACGATAATATTTTCCTTTTTCAAACTTGAGTAAAAGTCTTCATGTTTTACTGACCCAACGTGAGAAAGTTTATCATAACTATCCAACCATTCATATGGAAATACAAGTTTTTTAGCTTCACAGTTGTTTGCTTTACACCACTTATCAAAAGAAAGCCCAGGTGCAAGGTAAGACATTACATCCAAGAATTTAAAATTTGGGGTTGACAAAAACATATATTTATTTGCATTTCTTGCAACAAAAATATCTTTAGTTTTATCAGTCATGATTTTTACAAAATGTATTTTAATCATATTAATATCATACTTTCCACTATTGAAACCTAAAACAGGAACTTGATTACACCAATTTTCATACTCCTCTAAAACTTTCTTTGGGATAGAATCTTGGTCGGGTTATGGATATTCTTTTTTAACCTTTTCAACAATCTTTTTTCTTCTCTTTTCTAAATTTTCAACAAATTCTTTTACAAGGGTATCAGGGTTTGAATTTATAATAAATGTGGGTTCTTTTTCACAAGTATCAATTATTGCAACACTAACCGGTATATGTGTTTGATTAAAAGATAAATCATCAGTAATCTGTTGAAAATCTTTTTGTAATATTGCCTCAAAATCATAACAAATAAAATCTGGGTACAGAATAAATTTCTTTTCTAATTTCTCATATATTGATTGAGAATATATATTATATTTTAGTCCTTGTAATAATTCATCGCATTCCCAAACCGATACAATATTATACCCTAAATCTTTCATAATTTTTTCTCTTTCTATAGTTGCATTATATTTAATTTTATCACCACCTGAACATGGACAACCGTGCCATTTACAACCATGGAACTCAAAAACAGTATTTGTCTCAGGTTCGTATCCATCCACCAAAAAAAGCTCCTTCCCATTTCTATCCTTAACACACCTTTCACCACCATGGCCACACAGAGAATGGTGAATGTGTTTGCCTATTTTAAGGGACTTTTGTTCAATCCATATACAACCTAAATAACTATATTGAGTATTACCACCATAAAAAACTTTTTCAGAGCTATTGGGGATGTGTTTTATCTTTTTACCAGTGCATATTACTTGTGTTTTTCCTCCTTTACAACTGTTATTTTTTACATGATCTCCAAGATAGTCATGTCGATTAAATATTTGTTTACATCCTGAGCATTCCCATTTTTTGGTTAGCATCTCTAAATCCTTTATGAAAAAACAGTGTCCCTCATAAATTCCAATAACTAAACTGGGTAATTTATCTTTGAACTGCCCTTTACCAAAAATTAGTTTCCAAATTTCATTGTTCCCTTTTTCTTTTTGTTCGTAAACTCGAATGTTAATAGAAAACATTTTTGCAATTTTTTCAAAATCAACAAGTTTTGTCGGTCTAACTTCTGAGGATTTCAATTTTTGGTTATTATAAAAATCTCTGGCCAATTTCAGGGCTAGTTTTTCTATGTCTTTCTCAGGTCTTTCTTTTCCATCAAGAATTTTAAATAGAATAGCCAAGCACCTCCAAAAACACATATTATCATCCTTATTATCGACAGCGTAAAGACATTTTTTATTACGAAGATGGTCTGGTAATTTTCCACACCCAATTAGAGGCTCGTTACTGTGAATAACTTTTACTTTTACCTCTGTAAAAACAACACTCCCCTCATGAACACCTTTCTTATCAATTTTTTTTGACGGCGGTAAGTATGCTCTATTCCAAGCAATACCCTCCAAACTCAATCTTTGTCCCTCACACCTCTCAATATAATCTTTTATTTCTGAAAGCATTGTAAAAGACCCCTCACCCCTAAATGTATGGGCATAATCAATTATTTCCCCATTCCCTTTATTAATCAAAGCTCTAAAACTGATAACAATTCTTGAACGCATTTCTATTTGCGGTTCCAATTCATTATAAATAATTTCTGATAAATCATTATCTAAATCTCTCCTAATTTGAAAAATAGTTTCATTTATTTCTGTAATATTTTGAAGGATGTCTCCATTTTCAGGAGGCCTTATTGGAAATATTCTAAGGGTTGTTGTTCTTTTTCTTTTTGTTTTTTTGGTTTTATTCCCCAATTCATCTCTCACACTATCAGATATATTTACCCCTCTTATAGGTTTATTTTTTTGTTATTAGTAAGTTTTATGATATTTTCATTAGTTAATTCTTCAAGCTTTTTGGAAAACTCGTCTTTATTCATCACCCTAAATGAATAATTTTTCCAATTAAAAGTTTTGTTTGATGCTTTTTTAGGTTTTATAAAAGTAGGTGCGAGTTTTCTTTTTGTAATATTTTTTCTTCGGACTGGAAGTTCAGTTTCAAGTTTTGGTTGTTTCATATTTCTTTCTTGACTTTTTTCACGATGATACTTTTTTTGCCTCTTACGAGATTTTACATTATTCTTCATTTTTTCCAATTCTTCATCTTCTCGTTCTGGCTTATTATTTTTTACATTATTTCTAGGAATTGGAAGTGGTGTATTTGGTTGGTTTTCTGGACGCACTGGTGTATTAATTAAAGCTTGAACAATTTCTTGAATATTATTTATGATTTCTGTAATATTATCCTTTACTTCAGTAATATTCCACAACGCCTCAATAAGTGGTTCTTTATTTATTTGATACCATTTTTCAATATTATACCATTTACCTAGTGGTCTCAATTGTTCCATTAATAATCCTCTTAATTGCTCCATTTTTTAATAATTTATTTCAAATCTTTAAATCATAAATTCAAATATTTTTTTCCGAACTTTATAAATCTCTGATTAATTTTTTATTGAGATTTGACAAAAATCTCTGATAAAAGAAAAATCGGCTTTTTGCAAACCATACATAAAAATACTGGTAAAATTGGGCTAGAAACTCACAGAAAACTTTAAGAAAAAAAATTAAAAAAATTTAAAAAAAATTTAAAAAAATTTTTAAAAAACCGGCTTATTTTCCCGGTAATATAGTAGTCTATAACTCATAACTAATTTCTTACAAGATCGTCCATCCCCTGCTCGCTACCAAAAAAAGGAACTTTTTTTCCACACTAATACTGTGTCTATTAATGAAACAATCGATCAAACTAGTTTATTAGTCAATCATTTGCCCCATGTAAGGGGAAGCCGGATTCCGGAACACGTTAAATTTTTGATGTGAAATCCAAAATCTTGGGCTTTGGGATCCGGAATACTGCCAAAGGAATCCGGAATTACACAAATGACTGAAATCCAGAAACCAAGTTCTACTAATAAAAGCTGGAATACAAAACTTGCAATTCGGAATCCACTGCGAAATAATCAAGAAACCGAAGCTTGCATAAGTACCGTATGTACATTTCAGTGATCACACTTACCTGAGCCTACGGGAACCAGAACATTCCACGTCTCCTTTATCTCTTTCGACATTTTCAAATTCATCCCTCTGGATACTTTACCCTTACGGCGACCATGCAACGGATGCTGGCACTTCCTTGAAGGACAATATTTTGCTCCAAGTAACGCACGATGCTTTGGGCAAACAACCATATCCTCGCCCTCCTCGTCAAACAAACCGACACGAGCAAGTATCAGCTCTCTCTCAGAGGCTACACATGATTGTGTTGTTCGTAATTCTCTCAAGTGCGCCTTCACATCTCTGACACAAGAATTCAAGGGAAAAAACTGCGTGCGATCGGGGTATCTAGTTGATACATCACACACACTATTACAGTGAACAGCAAAAGAGCACGAGAACTGCGACATCGTTACTTAACTAGAGACCGTTTCACCTACGGTATCGTGTGCCTCTAACCGAACGGCGCACGGAGGAATGCGTTAAAATATCATCCATGCACGTGCACACGTTTTTGCAATCAACAGTCTATTTATAGAAAGCCTGTGAATCTCAACAACCTTTCGATGTATCTGGGTTCGGTCTATTCGGTCTATTACATATTCTCAGCCCCAATTTAACATTTAGCATCGCCAAACCTTTGTGCATGTACTTGTACATGCATAAAGGTTTTCTAACTTTTAAAAGCAAAAGTTAGTTCTGTTTATAGTTATTATGGAAGATCGAATCAAGCTATCAAATTAAAAAGATGTATGCGCTTGCCAGGAAGTAATTTCCAGATAGTATTTTACAGCCAAACGATTTTCTCTTTTTCAGGTTTATTAGGCAACCAACTAGTCGCAAGCACATCAATTTATTTTCAGTAAAGCAAGGTCTTTTTGATAACGTTTTCTGTATCAAAATGCGATGTCAGGCGTGCAAGTTTCAAGCAAATCTATTATTCCTTTATTAGACGAACAAAAGCAGATTTCATTATACAATCATTCTATAAACGTTCAATCACAGACAATAAAAGCATTTTGATAGTGTTCTGTGACTTGCGTATTTGACTTAGCAAAGAGTAAGTCCTGTCACGTAGTTCACTTAGACGATAATAGAAGCCATCATTAAGCCGCCGATTCTTATTTTCATAGCTTAGGACAAACAAATGGTTCTATTTCATGAACGTTTATGGTGTGTAACCATTTTGTGGAATTTTCTGTCTGTTGCTGTGTCATAAGTACCGAATTTGTGCGTTATAATGAAAAAACATTGATGCGGGTACCCTGTGGTGGACGAAGTGTTTGCAGCCCTCCTGTGGAATACTTCGGTGAGTGCCCAAAGATTTTTTTGCAGAAAATGTTAGTATGAGGTCCAACCTCTTAGACGGTATGCTCCGTTTTTCGAAGCATACTCCGCCATCGGAGATATTTGGACCTAAACTTTTGATATTTTAACAGTTTTCAACATTGGGTGAGAGTGGGGTCTTGGCTGAGACGACTTGTGTAATAGGAACAAGTCGTAGAAGAACGAAACGTAGACAATAGATTGTCTTTGGCTAGGACAACATTCATTAAAAATTTGCAAAGATTTGGTTGAATTCTTATAGCAGTAAACTCTTATACTTTTGACCATTTTTGGGTGATTTTTTGGTCATTTTTGTCAAAGAAGGCAAGGGGGGTGGTCAACTCCCCCCGGTTTTGACAAAATTTCCTTAAACTTAGACTGAAGTAGTTTTGGGAGGACCCCTTCAAAGTGGCCAAGTTTCATCAAAATCGGTGAGATAGCTTGTGCCGCCCCTGCCTGGTCCTATCGTGGATGCACTCTTAAGATTAAGAAGGGCTGGGTAAGTAACTTGTTCTGTTTTTTAGCCTTTCTAAAATCGTTGTTTGCAGATCAATAGCGGGTTTTGTTTATGGCCCGTGGTCCGGATGCCTTTTTCTATGGGTTTACCGGCACAATAACCCATAGGTTTTCAACCAATCAGCGCGCACGTAGTATCTGAGTTATTTTATAAATAGTGTTAACCAATGGTTAGTCAGCAACAGACTGGTACTCAACCAGAGTAAGACCAAATGGATGATGTTTGGTACAAGGTAAAAACTAGAACGTTGTCCAGACCTCAAAATACAACTTAATGGAAAAGAAATTGATAGAGTATCAAGCTTTTGTTAATTAGGGGTCATACTGGATGAAAACCTCACCAGGAACGAGCATGTTGAATCAATTTGTAAGAAAGTAAGCAAACAACTCGGCCTGCTGTCCCGTATAAGACCTTATCTTACTATAAAAGCTGCTAAATGCGTATACAACTGTTTACTGTGGCCAATTTTTGATTACGCAGATACCGTATGGGACGGTGTATCGATCGGTTGTAGTAATAGCCTGCAGAGCCTGCAAAACAGAGCCGCACACATTAAACAAAGGAGGGAAACCACCGAAGAATCATTGAAAACATTAGGTTGGGTGGATTTGAAAACACGTAGAAGGGCCCAGAAATGCATTTTAGTTTTTAAGTGTTTAAATGAATTAGTTCCTCCTTATTTATTGGATAATTTTACAAGAAATCGCTTCTTCCACACTTACACAACAAGACAAAGGAACAATGTACACTTACCAAAGCCTAAGTTTACGTTAAGAAAACACACGTTTAGATATTCTAGTGCCATTCTTTTTTAATAACTTAACTGCACAAATAAAGGAGGGTAAATCGCTTTGTTTTTAATAACCTTCTTAGATATTACTTTTAAAAGCACCCAGTTGTTCTTCCACAGCTTCGTCGTTAAATTGTGATCATAGTTATTTATATTTATGCTTCCTTTGAGTTTTTAAAGTATTTGTTAACAGTTACAGTACATTCTTATGTAGTAGTCATAACTTATGCAGGGCTCCTGTTGATACAAGCCTTTGGCTGACAGGGCCACTCTACCTAAATAAAGTTGAACTTTGACTGACTTCGACTTTGGATACAAAAAAGAACAAGGTCAATATGCAGTCATCTTAACCGCAAGAGCTTGGTCAAGATAGGATTTATTTTCTGGCAATTTTGTTTTGTTTGTTTGGCAGGACAAAGCGCTAACCCCGAGAGAGAAAGATAGGGACATCCTGTCCCCTGTCCGCTCGGGTAACCAATCAAAACTCAGAATTCTCCTTATCTTACTCACTCGTGGAAGCAGCCATAATAAAATCCACTTACTAACCTAGCTTGCTCGAGCTGTACTGGAAAAAATCGGCCCTCACTAGGATTTTGCATGAATCTCGAGATGCTTGGTTGGTACTGCAGTCACAACCTTGGCAAATATTTCCCAGAATGGCCCTCGCGTTCGGTTGGTAAGAGGTTATCATCTTGTTAAGAAATAATAACTTGTCTGAATCGCTTAGTAACACCAGCGCACTGTACCTTCCACTATGTCAATCACCAAACCAGGATTTTTGTACGAATGAAAATACAATGTGTCCCCAAGAGCACCATCCGTCAGAGCCAGGCTGAACACTGGAATGTTATTCTGCCCAAAATAAAGTTAGCGCATTCCATCTTAGATCTTAGAACAGTTCACCAAACAATAATAATAAAAATATTTTCATGACCGTCCATACAGTTCAAGGAATGTTAAATAATTTATTTATTTTTTATTTGCCACACACAATGAATTACAAGCAGAATAATCTACATGTAACTTATCTAATACTTTCACAAAAATGCTGAAATTTTGGTTGAAGACCCAATTCAAAAAAATCTATCCAAATACAAGTTGTAAATACAACTCCCGTAAAAGGGACTGGTCATTATTTATAGGGTAGACAAGGGGAGGGGGAGGGGAGCTGATGTAACTATGAATATCACATGTTTGGTTTTTTATGTCACTTAATGGTCTTACTCCTGATTACCTTAGTTCCAAATCTGTTGACTGTAGTAGCGTCTCTAATTACTCCTTAAGGGACAGAGAGGGCAAACTAGCTATCCCACAGCCACACACGAACTATATGAAAAATACCTTCAGTTGCTCTGGAGCAGTTCTTTGGAATAGCTTACCAATCGAGTTGTGGCAGGCTGGCTACCTTAGAGTATTCCGGGCTGGCAGTGATCATTTCTTCTAATCATCTGAAATTTAGAATTTTTACACACGGTTCTAATGTAAAGCAGGTTTTAATTTTCTCGTCTAATATTGTTGTTGTACAGTTATTTATTATTTCGAGTAATTTTAGAGTAATGTATTTCTAACCGTTGCATATTTTGTAATAATTCTGTATGTCATTAGGTTTTCATAGTTGTGACTGATGAGTTTACCGTGTCTGTATAAAGTTATCCTATCCTATTCTTCTGATGCCACCCCACCCCCCCTCCCCCACCCCAATTATTGGTAGGAATTATATTTTCTGACCTAATAATAGTAATAACCATAATGATAACAATAAAAAAACGATGATAATAATAATGAAAATGATAATGATAATAATAATAACATTTGGCAAACGTTTTACAATGGAAGCCTTTGAAAGCAAAAGTATTTCTAGAGATGATTTGGTTGTAAAAATAAAAAATGCTTCATATATTGGAGGATGGCTTTTTAGAATAGCGTAGCATATTAACTTAGCTTAATGCCGCACTGTGTGTTTAGGATATTTTGAAGATTTTTATTTTTGTAGATTTGATAGTTCTCACTCTTGTTTACACTACAAAAATCCTGAAACCCCTGGGAATACAAATTACCATATAAAGTGACAGCTAGGACAGCCAGCGAGCAGGCCACACACAGTCTTAACTTATGATTTTATATACTGCATACTGTACTTTACAGGACACACACAGTCTTTAATAACTTAACAAGTTATGATTTCATATAGTGTATACTGTACTTTACATCATCCCTGGAATCAACATAGTGCGATAACAGAAAAGCTGAACTGCTCAGATGAGAATAAATCACACCTGAGAATATTACGTGCTATTTTTTCTTCAGGGGCAGAAAGAGGACTAATTAAGGATTTGTTTGGCTGTCAGCTAAAAATTCTGCTGCACAGTACCTGAGTGTTCTGTTCTTCTAGCAGTTGATCCCAAATGGGCAAAATCCAGTCTTCCAGTTTGCAGTAATTATCATTTGGTACAAGCAAATTACCAATTCTGTTAATTCCCTTCCTTCGCAAGTCAGCACCTCAAAGTGAAAAGTCACCAAGATAGGAAGGAGCTCAGCACTTCATGATATCTTCTTCAATACCACCAGTTGTTGTTGCCATACAATCAATCTGTAACACAGAGGACAGGACACAGGAGCTGTTAACGTCTAAAGTTCTCTACCTCATGATTTTGCCTTAATTATGGTATCATCTTAAAAAACACTTAAGTGGTAAATCTGCTGTAAGAATTTTGAAATTGAGATGACTGGATTCTTACCATGTGACCTGACAAAAACGATCATGTGATCAAAAAAAAATGCTGACACCACATTAGAAAACAACAGCAAACAAACTCATTTTTATCAGCTGTATTTTTCAATACACTTGCTGGTGCAGTTGACAGATTGAAAAATACCATTGATAAAAATAAGTTTTCCACTCTATTGTAATTATGAGCCTTCAATTATTGTGAGTCCATCTTGTCTGCTGTTCACTGTTGTTTACTGATGCAAGTGCAGCATATTTTTCAGATCATGTCAGATCATTAAGACACCAACAATCTCACCTTTCAAAGTTCCAATGGCAGATTTAGTGATTTTGATAGCAAGAGTTCACTGAAAAGCATATTCCTTGTCATCAAACCACCAAATCAACCATGCCCATTCCCTGATGTACTTTGTTCTTTGTATCTGCTTCCTTTTTTTGCAAATTATATGTTTATTGGAAATAATATAAACGTATTTAATTTTCTTTGCATTTGAACTGTATCACTTGCAGAAGGGGGCTATGAAAAGTTTCTATTATGCTTCCTCACTACATTTCTTAACCAACTGTTTAACAGGTTGACATAAACTATAGCTAAAATGTTTGAGTGGCAAATTAAGTAAATAAAAATTATAATAAGCTAATCTAGAATGCAACTTATTGCCTATTATTGTCACTTCAATAGTTGGATATTTGGCAAGATTTGTTTTCATGGGAAACCTCATTCAGAATTAAGATCCAGGTCTAACAAGCAATTTACAAACAAGCAGAAATTAAAGACTTCAGAGAAATTTTTTTGTTATAATATCTCCCCTGAGTTAGTATGCACACTGTGATTGGCCAGTTTAGCAGGGCTGTTTTCTCTAGTATGGACTACTAAATTTTAATAAATGTTCTTTTTTTTGGCCTAATTTTTCTTGGTCTGAACTGCATTAGTTATGGATCCTCGTCTTTCCCCCTTGGGTTAATTAGCCCACATTCTTTGCGCTTTGACAGTAAATTGATAAAAAAAAATATGGTCTATATCTTACATATGCATCTCAAAATCAGTTAGTAAGAGGAATTTGTTCATTTAACATGCCAAAACCAAGGCAAGCATCAGCAATGGCAGAATTAACTTACCATGTTATTCTGTGCTAGATATCTTATACTTTCTCTCACACCACTTGATATCATGTTAGACGTGAAGGCTAAAAATATTGTACAGTTATCAATGGGTCTTTGATCAGGATCAACACAGCTGTAATTAGTTGTACCATTCTCAGGCTCTGGTAAAGGCTCAAGCTTCTTTTTAATCTAAAAAGTCAAAAGAGATTTACTGTTATAATTGGTAAAAATGATATAAAATGTCTGTCACCCACCAATAAAATAGGTATTTTTCAACTAATAACTCTATGTATACGCAATCGCATGGGCCAGACAGCAATTAGTAATTAACAGCAAGTTCGCATGTATTCAAACTTTTTACAAAATTGCCTGAGTTGCAAAGCGTCAAGGTCAATGAAGAATTTTGAGAATACATGTGAAATTAATCCTAGCGCTAGCTGGATGAGAGCACATTGTGATTTCTTGTTGAGGGAAGCGCAATGGAGCATCAAAGGACAATCAATCTAGGTGACCAATTGGTCCAACATAACCATGGTAAGTCGAACTGGGATAACTCAACCTCCCCTGCTAACTCAAACTGAGTCTCAATTTGAACTCAGATAACTCGAAGACCCCACCAACTTGAACTAAATTATGTTTCCCTTGATAAAAGTTTACCCCAATAACTCAAATTTCTACTGAAGTGAAATCAATAATTAAAAGTAATAATCATTAACCTGGAAAATGGAAAATCTTAATTGGCCCAGATAACTCAAGACCCTGCTAATTTGAACAGTTTTTCGTTTCCCTTCAGAGTTCGAGCTACCGGGTTCTCCAGTATTCATAAAATTACAGAGAGCAGGGTAACAAATAGTTGCTGCCAAAGAAATCTAAAAATAATGCTCTGTTAGTAAGCAACTGTTAACAAATCAGGATCAAGTACCACTACATTAACATATAATCATGCTCTCTTGATTAACAAAAGTGCCCTCATGATAGCAGAAAAATGCCCTCTGTGTAAGCCAATCAGTGTTAAAGTGCATATGACATGAAATTTTTTTTCCCGTTGTTTCTTAGCCTGGTATGTATAAAAGACGATTTTAACCTTCAAACCAGGAAGAAACATTTTCCAAACCATTTTTTTTAGTTCAAAATACGCGCTATCTGCGAACGAAATTGTCCCTTGTTCTGCGCGGCCAAAATGTCACGTGATTTTCTCGAGTGACGTAAAGTTGTGTACAAGCATCGAAACCAACATGGACGACAGTGCGGCGAACAGTGAGGCTTGCTCCGGTAAAAAGAAAAGAGGGGGAAGATACTGCGTTGCTGGAGCGCCGAATAATACGAGTTGTAAGAACAATTCTCATACCGTTGGAATCAGCATGCATCAGTTTCCAAAGGATCCGGTTGTGCAAAATAAGTGGGTGAAATTCGTCCAAAGGCATCGTGCCGATTTTCGTGAGTCCAGTGTCACCAAATACACATCGTTGTGTTCAGCGCACTTCGAGGAGTCGTGCTATTCGCGAAAGATCTCCCTTGATCTTGGCGAGCACTTAAAGCAGAATAAAGTTTTGATTCGAGGATCCATTCCTACGAGGGATTCAGTTGTTCCCGAAAGAACAGATACTCTCACGGAACGAAGAAAACGCCAAGTAAGTGAACTGAGCATAAGCGTAAATAACTCTTACTTCTTGCTGCTTATTCGTAAATTTTTCGGGTCAGTTAATAGATTGGTTTCTTTTTTGGGATAATATCAATATTTTGACGGTATTACTCGCAAGCAATGTATTTTGGACATTTTCCGTCTATGAATGTTCCCTTCTTATCACCACGTGGTTGTCTGAATATTTTATGAATACAATTACAAAACCTGAGCTTGCATAATTACCAGCTTTTGATTCTCGATTTTTTTATTCACGTAGCTAATAAGAAGTAGGGCCATCTGCATTACACAAGACATTTGATAAAATGGTTACCTACATCCACTTTCATCTGTCCTCAGACCAGGACAGAGGTAACAATTTCACCAAGCTGTATTACATATCCTGTGCTGCCAGTGTACATGTAAATTGACAAGGTCCAGAAGTTACCATCCAACTTGATGGTTTTGTTTATTTCCCCCCTTTCCCTTCTAGACATATCCTGGCAAGTCTTCATTTCAATGAAAATGTACAAAGAGAGGCACAGGCTGGAAAGAATGGTGAAAAGTACTATAAAGTATCTTATCCAAAGTTCAAACTTGGGGAGGAAGTTGTGCGTGATGTTGCTTCTCCACCTACCTATGGTAAGTAACTTGGTATATTTTATTAGGTTTAAGTTTTGCAGCCTGAGTACACAATTCGAAGTTACATTTGATCAATACTTTAGAGGATATAACACTATTATGAAACCATTTGATGGAAGTCATGTAAAGGTTTGCGATACAGTCAAGTGTCTAGATCCATTGACTGAAAATAAAAATCAATGTCACTCTGATTGCAGACTATGTGGAGGAATTGAAGAAATTACTGTTCAGCTTGCCCAAGGCTACATTGAAGGAGACATTTGACAGATTCGCATCCAAGGCCCCTGAATCCCTAACTACTCAGTTTCCCAACAGAGCAAGTAAACCAGAGGCAGTAAAGTCCTACAAAGAAAGGCAGAAGATCAGCACTAAGCTATTCCCAGATGGTAAAATCTATCCCCTTGTACAATGTATATTGATAAGATTTACACAAATTATTGGAGTTTTATTTCCTGGTTAAGTTCTGATACTGAATATAAGGTAAAAAATAAAAAAAATGGTGTTATTTTTACTTTGGTAAGTTAACATCAAGTTGTAATTCTGTCTCTGCAGGTGAAGAACAGAATGTATTGCAGGAGAGAATGCAACAAGCAAAACCAACTTCTCAGTCCAAGGCTTCTAAGAAAACACGAGTTAGCAGGAAGCCAAAACAGCCTGCACGAGGGCATTCAAAAGGAAAGAAAAAGTGTAATTGAACACATATACTGAATGTGTGCTGACGTTTTTGTTGTAGTTGTGCATTCTGTGCGCTGTCCAGTTTCCATGAGTTGTTTGTGCGAGCCTACATTTACAAATAAAATTATCTGACTCTGGGCAATATGAAAACGTAGAACATGCTTATTTTTTGTGCAAGTTACCTTGTGATGAACATAAGTATTTTTCATGAGTGTTTTATGGTACATTGTACATAAGAGATCCTTGAGAAAAGGTTGTTACAACTTTGAACTTTACCAACATTACTTGGAAAAGGAATTTATCCCAGTCTGGGAGATAGTTGAGGACAACACAGGAAATTAATCTCACAATAATATGTGTGAGTATGTATTTAAGATGTTATGGAACTAACCACAATGTTATGCTGTGTTATTACATTCAAATCAACTGGCATTATCTATATTACTGCAACATTTATTTTATGTCTCAAACAATATCACTTGCCTTTCCTAAAGAGAAGGTAGGGGAATCCTTGTTGTTTTTAGAATTCATTTCATTAAAAATAAAATTAACCATGAGGAGTGATTAAATAAATTTTGAAAATGTAACAATCCAGCAGAAACAGAAGATAGAGTGTAATGAGGGACACAAACTGCTTGCAAAGAATTTTCAAGTTCTCCCAACATGAGTCATACACATGACCTACATGAATAGATGTACCACACATCAATCAGTTATGGGTATTCCTATAGTAAAGGAAACTTGGCACTGTTTCTGACTACTTGTAGCAATGATTGATATTTGGCACGAATTTCACAAAAATTCTTCACAGGAAAAGGAGGCACAGTCTATTCTCGTTCCTGTGCAGTGGCATATCCTCTTGAGTTGTGTGATGGATACTTGGTCCTCAGGTTATGATAGACACAAGCTGGTAATGGTCTTGTGTTATCCCAGCCCATATATCCACACATCCACCGTACAAGCCATCTGTAAGCAACGCTTCTTACGAA
The DNA here is from genome assembly GCA_949710005.1 of Ricordea florida. Lineage (NCBI taxonomy): Eukaryota > Metazoa > Cnidaria > Anthozoa > Corallimorpharia > Ricordeidae > Ricordea > Ricordea florida. The sequence goes on from OX453281.1 coordinate 7,571,709, forward strand.
CCTATCAATGCAAAGCAGGGCTACCATTAATATGACGATGTGCAAAGTGATATGTCCAAACCTTCAATCTCTCATGTTCGTTTAGAAGTGAGAAGTGCAGCGGCCATTCGAGACAAAGATGCTCGCAGAGATCAATAACTTGTAGTCACGTCAACAGTGAACGTAAATGGTAACAAAGTGTAGTGCGTTGGAAGTTTTAAGTGCAAAAATGAAGACAAAGTCAATCACAATTCAACAATACATACTCGTTTTCAGTCACGTCAGTTCGTCGCTTGTAGCTTCTTCCATTCTTATTCCGCAACAAGGGTGCAACTTGCAACAGAACAGTTCTGTTGGTAAGGGCTTCGTAGTCCTCGTGTTGGGTGACACAACTCAATCTTTCAATTGATCCATCGAAAGTTAGCTTTGCCGTGGCGACAAGAACTTCACGACAGCAACGAAACTCGAGAGCACTAACTAATTGAAGGTCGCTGCAGTGCTGACATTCGCACCTAAAACGAGAAAAATACTATATTTATCTGACAGTAGCACGATTATGATGTTTAGAAAGCTTCACTAACCATTCACCAATGGCTATTTGCCGCTCGAATCTGGCCTCCAAAACTGCTGGAGTTAATCCATCAGCATCTGCTTCGTCTTCCTCGTCTTCATGGTCGCCATCGTCACTTGCCAGAGGTTCGTCTTCATACGGTTCAACATGGCCAACCACTTCAATTTCTTCTCCTGAATCGACTTGGTCACTTGAGTCCCCATAAGACTCAGAAATGGTACCTTCTTCGGAATCGCTGGACATTTCGCAGAAAAGCGTTCTATAATCTATAGAATTAGCAGAGTGGCACTTGCTTATGACTGATTCCCCTCTCAGCCTAACACGTTCTGCAACTTGTGTGTACACAAAATTACGTCACGAAGACCGTCGCAAGGAGTGAACTAGGTCCCAGACCCCGGGACAATTTTGACTGCAAAATAGCCCTTTTTAGAGCGCAAAAATTCAGGTTTGAAAACGTTTCCACACCGATTGAAGGTTACAATCGTTTTTTATATGTATCCAGCTAAGGAAAACCGAGAAAAAAAAATTCATGTCATATGCACTTTAAGTAATTTTGCCCTGTATAAGATAAACTGAGTAATCCATTCAAGTACAGTGTAGATATCATAAGCTGCTTAATGCCATCAATATACAACTTCTGACTTCAATATCAACACAACACAGACAAAGTGGATGGTGAGAATTGGGCACACGATCAACCTGAGGTTAATGAGTTGATTTAACACCAAATCCTATCAACTAGTAAATAAGGAATTGCTGCTCAGATCTTGGGAGTGAAATAGTTAAATAGAAGCAAGAAACATAAAGAACATTCCCACTACAGTCTTTGTTCACCCAGAGCACTTCTTTTTAATAAAACCACCTAATGTTTCAAACTGGACAGTAAAGGACTGTGTTTTTTCATCTGCCACCTCTAATCAGTGCTTTAAATTTTAAGAAAATTCAGGTTGTCCCTGGTTACGTTTGTCTCTTAATTTTTTGTACCTGGTACCTGGTACCTTTGCACCTGTACTGTAAAATTTATAGATCTGCAAAACACAGGAAACAATTTCTGGAGGCAAATTAATTATTATTAACTTACCATTATCCGACTTTCACAAAACAAACTGTCAAATAAGTCTGGTGCTGTGTACAATTGATTTATTTTCCCTGTTTGGCTGGGTTGTCTGTTGTTCATTCTCCAGGCAACCAGGCTTTTAACTTAAAACTGGTTCTGGTAAACTTTTTGGTTGTCTCAGACACCTAGAAATTGTTTGTAAACACATTATACAGGTATAATGATGATGATAATGATGATAAATGTTATTATGTTGAACATTATCATCATCATCATTATCACTTATCGGTACAATTACTACCATCACTATTATAATTGTTAATGCTGTTATCAGTACTATTACACCTATATCACTCTCCAACTCCTGCTCATAACTCTTACCGGTAATTGCTTATGTACACAATACCATAGCTTCCAACTCCTATAATACAAAAACCTGGAGACGTCAAGAAATATTAAGGTCTCAATACTCTTGATCAACAACAGCTGAAATAAGAGCACTAAAACCACTTCTTGTTTTATTCTCCTTTTTGACATCTCGAAAATAATGAAAATATAATAACAATATTTTGAAAGAGGAGATTTGGTGCTCTAACCGGGAGACCGAGAAATTTGATGAAAAACTTAGAGAATCTCTTAATTTGCAGGTACACGTGTATTGAGAATATCTGATGTATGTGTATTGTTTGAATAACCTCAACTGTTAACAAATTTACATACTATCACATGCTGATGAAGTTATTCATAAATCCTAACGAAAATAAATAAATAAAATAAATCACAACCCACGTGCATATACATCACCAAACCCAATCCATCATTAGTCCTTCGAAATTCTCGCGTTAAAAGCCACAGTTCAAAGGTAAAACAAAAACTCTTAGTCGCACATCAACAAATGTGCAAATTGATGGATCCTAGAGCTACCCCGTTTCACTGTTACAACGTTGCTCACCATTCGATTTATTTCGTACGGAAGCTTTAAAGGGACATCTATAAAATTCTTGAGTTCGAGTTGTTGAGTGCGAGTTCGAGTTGTTAAGTGCGAGTTGTTAAGTGCGAGTTGTTAAATACGAGTTGTTAAGTACGAGTTGTTAAGTTCGAGTTGTTAAGTACGAGTTGTTAAGTACGAGTTGTTAAGTACGAGTTGTTAAATACGAGTTCGAGTTGCTAAGTACGAGTTGTTAAGTACGAGTTGTTGAGTACGAGTTCGAGTTGTTAAGTACGAGTTGTTAAGTGCGAGTTGTTAAGTACGAGTTGTTAAATACGAGTTCGAGTTGCTAAGTACGAGTTGTTAAGTACGAGTTGTTAAGTGCGAGTTGTTAAGTACGAGTTGTTAAGTGCGAGTTGTTAAGTACGAGTTGTTAAATACGAGTTCGAGTTGCTAAGTACGAGTTGTTAAGTGCGAGTTGTTAAGTACGAGTTGTTAAGTGCGAGTTGTTAAGTACGAGTTGTTAAATACGAGTTCGAGTTGCTAAGTACGAGTTGCTAAGTACGAGTTGTTAAGTGCGAGTTGTTAAGTGCGAGTTGTTAAGTGCGAGTTGTTAAGTGCGAGTTGTTGAGTACGAGTTCGAGTTGAATCAGCGGTATCAAAGTGAAAGTATCGCGGGAGCAAAATCTGTTTCAAAAACCAAAGAAGTCTTTGCATGCGAGGAGGAAGCTATGGTTCTGCTTTATTTAGGCACTTTAGCGCCAGATTCGGTTGCGCCGGTTCACATTCAACAATACCCGTTTCTTTCAAGCAAACACCAGCTGGACTTGACGAATCCTTGCGATTTTCTCCAGGACTTTTGGTATTGTTATTGTTTTTACTTACAAATGAAATATTTTCCGTGGCTATTAGGCTTAGCGAACCACCGCAAGAGAATAAAAACAACCATATGTTATATAAAGGAATAACTTGCACTAGTAACTGGGAAAACGTCGCGAAATATGGTCAATCATACCTAATTATTCTTTTTAGTCCAAGGATCTTTATTACAATGCAAGTTAAATTAATGTTCGAAATGAAACAGCTCGATTTCGGTCCAGTTGCGTGGTATAAAACGAGATTCATGACTCGTCAGCAATTTAAATGTAAAGGATACGTGCTGCGTGTTCCATATTTCCGTCTACTAATGGGACATAGGGAGGCAAAACACCCTTGACAACCTCAGTGTAATGAAAAAGTAGAAATAATACACCAATAGTTGCAGCAACTGGGCCTCCTCCGCAGCACATCTTTGTCAGTCCAAATCGTTTTAAAAAAGTCACTCGACAGATTTTGCTCCCGCGATACTTTCACATTAGTACCGCTGATTCAACTCGAACTCGTACTCAACAACTCGAACTCGTACTTAACAACTCGCACTTAACAACTCGTACTTAACAACTCGTACTTAGCAACTCGAACTCGTATTTAACAACTCGTACTTAGCAACTCGTACTTAACAACTCGCACTTAACAACTCGTACTTAGCAACTCGAACTCGTACTTAACAACTCGTACTTAGCAACTCGAACTCGTATTTAACAACTCGTACTTAACAACTCGCACTTAACAACTCGTACTTAACAACTCGCACTTAACAACTCGTACTTAACAACTCGCACTTAACAACTCGTACTTAACAACTCGCACTTAGCAACTCGTACTTAACAACTCGAACTCGTACTCAACAACTCGTACTTAACAACTCGTACTTAGCAACTCGAACTCGTATTTAACAACTCGTACTTAACAACTCGCACTTAACAACTCGCACTTAACAACTCGCACTTAACAACTCGAACTCGTACTCAACAACTCGTACTTAACAAGTCGTACTTAACAACTCGAACTCGTACTCAACAACTCGTCTTTAACAACTCGAACTCAAGAATTTTATACATGTCCCTTTAAAGCTTCCGTAATTTCGTCATGACTGCCCTTCCAAAGTGGCTGGCCTGGAAAAGATTGAAGCAATGCGTGATAATTGACACCATTACTAAAGTCATATCCTCTAACTTCCTCTGACCCTGATGCCATGGGCTCGCTATTTACAAGGACTGCATCTTGTGCAATCTGGAGAACCGACATAATTTTCACTGAACAAACTGTTTGAATATTGTCATCGGTCACTGCTCGTGTCCGACTCGTGTCCAGCTTCTTTGTTCTCCAGCGAAATATCGCTGGCTGTCTACAAGCCGACTAAAATGAAACCATCTGCGCCACTAGACCGTCATTAAAAACTCTATATTTCATAGATAAAATAACTTTAGAAATGAACACTTGAGCGCTTTTCGCCCTTATACTCAGACATAAATCCTAACTTCACCACCCCGGCCTCCACTCGTAGCACACCATTCCCGGCAAAAACTGGAACTAGTACCAAGATGGCGACCAGCTGCGGACGATTTCATAGGAGTTAAATTCGCTAATAAGCTTTTTGAGGAAATCTAGATGGCGCTTCCGTGCTATTCGGTTTGAATCGACAGGGAAGGGAGCAACTTCAGAATATCCGTCCACTTCATTTACATGTGTCGGGGGCTTTTGAAGAACGAGGTATGATGTCAATCGACCCATTGGCCATTTCAATGCGTTATTACGATCTTGGTCATCCCAAAGTATGAATTGAAGAGCTGTGGATCATGGCGATACTTTCTTGTCGCCGCCCCCGTGCTGTAGAGCCACCAGAGAAATGATTTCCGCACAGGTTCCTACTTCATTATGTATGCTGTAGCCGTACGGTTTCGTTCTCAGAAATGTTTGCACGCGCACTTTCCAAGACAATTCAACTACAGCATGCATAAATTAAATGAAGTAGGGACCTGTGAGGAAATCTTACCCAATCCGTTTGTATCCATAAATTCTTTTGGTTCTTTTATGTCAAATTTTGGTAAGATTTCCGCTAAGGTCCCTACTTCATTATGCATGCTGAAGCTGTCTTGTGTGGTGTAATGCACGTGCAAATATTTCTTGTGTTCGAAGAACGAAATCGTATAGTTACAGAATGTATTAAATAGATTTAGGCAAGCCTAAAAGCGGAGCTCCTCACACAGACCCTCACACATTGAAAATGCTGTCACTAAAGTTATTAAATACGCCTGGTGTACGCAACTACTTAAAGAAGATTCGATAGCTGAAATAAATCGTCAAAAAAAAAACATCTAGCTCGCGACTCAACGGAAGAACCATTACCTGGTCAGCAAAAATTATAATAGTTTTAAAGCAACACCAAAAGCAGCTAGACAGCTTTTTAACAAATGAAAAATAGACACTCAGCTTTATGCTTATGTCCCTCCAAAAATGCTTGAAAACTTGTAGGAAGGACTCAGCTTTATGCTTATGTCCCTCCAAAAAGGCTTGAAAACTTGTAGGAAGAAAATTTTTCCTCCAAAACCGCTATGAATAATCCATTTCTTCAGCAAAACATTGTAGACTGCTGTAGACTGCTGGCTGTAGGTTGTGTAGCCGCGGCAAGCCGCGAAAAGAGCGCAAAAAACAAAGCCTCGTTTCGGTTTAAGACCTTCTAAATATCCTGGATGACTATGGCTGCCATGTTGGGGCAACGTCATCGTCGTCGTCGTTGCTAGGCCCACACGCCCGTGAGCCATACCGCTAGCCACGATAACCTTGAAAACTCAAACGCATGGTTTTCTCAATTTCTATCCTCGCACGGTAGTTATGGGGCTCCGCTCTGCGGCTCTTCGAGCCGCTGTGGATCTCCGCTTTAATGAAGTAGGGACCTGCGTGGAAATCTTACCCAAATTTTCTGTGATTGTTCCCGTACATTTATGAAATCTGTTTTGTTAAGCACCATTGGACTTGTATTTTGATGTTGCACAAATTTACATGTTAAGAATATGCTGATCATCATTATCATCATTATTATTACGTTATATTTGTGCATCTTTTTTCAGCATTAAATGTTCCATTCAGTGAAGCTTGGAAAGAAGAAAGTATGGGAAAGAAGTCACAGATTGCGCTTTATGACTCTCATATTCCTACATCGCGTTTGCAGAAAGTATTATTGACAGCAGGATTTGCATTGATGGGTTGGTACAATCCAACGCGAGCAGGCAAGTCCCTCATGGTTATATTGTGCATATTGCTGCCAAGTTTTGCTGAGTCAAATTTGTTTGATTTTGTTCATCTTACATTATGTCTACATGAATTGACAGAGACTTAACACTATTTTCGTGCATGGTTTGTGAACTTGTTGTGATGAGTCTCTAATTCCAGTTGTCAAAATTTGCTGGTATCCGACAAGTCACATAATGTGCCAAGGACTCAAACACATACTATAATAGATTTCTTACATGTGTTTTTTGTCAGAAGAATTGTGTTGCACTGTCAATAACCCACTGGTACCCAGATAATTTGACTTAAAAGGTCACCATATAGTTGCCAACGAGCCAGCAGAGCGAAGACGTGAGGCTGGCGAGGAGGCAGCATTATAGAGCCGTGCGAAAGTACTGTGCAGGCGGAAAAAATCTCGAGTGATCGAGAGACATGTTTGTAAGGCAAGATTCCTGAGATTCCAATGACATAATTGCAAAGAGGTCAATTGTCTTGCAACGGACCGAGGATATCGAAGTATATCTGATGTCTCTAGAAGATGTTTGTTTGGTTTACAATGTCCAAACAACAAACATAACAAGGGTCGTTTCCTTTAAACGTCCAAAAGAAAAGTCTAATTAGCGGGCAAATATAAGTCTACAAAACGTATTTCTACATTTTGTGTGAACAGTGCAATACCCTTGGGCGACTATTACAACATGCAATTTGATTGTTCGTTCTCAGAGGACGTTATATAATTGAAATTGTTTAATACTGATAACGATGATGTAGGTGGAAAAATGCAATATCCATTTTACAGGAACTTATGGAGAAACACTTCCCAAAAACCACAAAGCGAATAAGGCACAAAACACATCCATGGCTAGACACTGCTACCCTTAGACTCATGAGGAAAAGGGACAAAATACATAAACAAGCAGTTAACTCCAACGACGACCAATTATGGGCACAATATAGAAAGCTCCGGAACCAAAGCACTTTAATACTAAGAAAGCAAAGAAAACAATATTTTAAATCAACACTGGAAGCAAAAGGGCGAGACCCCAAAGCCTTCTGGAAGATCCTCCACACAGTTCTACCAGGAAAAACTAATTCCCAGGCAAACATCAACAAGCTAATTGTAAACGACACTGAAATAACCGAATCCAAACAACTGGCTAATACACTAAATGACTATTTTATTACTGTTGCACCAAATCTTCTACAGCCTGATCACCAAGCTGAACAAGACCACATCCAACGTCCCAATAACGACATCGACATCTCAAGAACACCTGAACCCCAGAAGACTAGCAGTCATTTCAGCTTCAGAAAGCTAACAGTAAATGAAGTCTTTACAGCACTCAAAACAGCAAATCCATCTAAAGCAACGGGTGCTGACGATATACCAGCCAAAATACTAAAGGCTGCTGCTAGCCCACTTTCTGAACTATTTACACCACTGATGAACCTCTCCTCTGAATCCGGGGTATTCCCAGACATATCAAAAATTGCAAGAATCCTACCGAAATTCAAAGGTGGCACACAAACTGACAAGGAGAACTACAGACCAATTTCCATCCTACCTGCAGTCTCAAAAATCCATGAACGTTTTGTTAACGAACAACTACAAGAATTTGCCAGGGAAAATGGCCTCATCACACCAGATCAATTTGCCTATTCGAAGAACTCTTCAACCACTATTGCACTACTCAGAGTGGTAGACGAATGGAAATGGGCAATGGAAAATAAGCAAATTACATCTGCTGTTTTCCTAGACCTACGGAAAGCCTTCGATGTCATTGACCACTCACTCCTACTCCAAAAACTCAGAGACAATGGAATCACAGGGACCGAGCACACATGGTTTCAGAGCTACCTTACTGACAGGAGACAGTTTGTTCAGTGTAATGGGGTCAACTCCAACGAAAGGATCATTACCCATGGAGTCCCTCAAGGATCCGTTCTCGGCCCGACCCTCTTTTGTATCCACATCAACGGTTTAATATCAACTACCCCAAATAGCTCCATGTTCCTTTATGCTGACGACACTGAAGTACATCACTCCAGCAGTACCCTTGAAGATGCAATTGCAAAAACAAATCACAACCTACAGAACATCTCTACATGGCTTCAGAGAAACAATTTAATTCCAAATACAAAGAAAACGGAAGCGATGGTCCTAGCAACAAAGAAGCCCACATCACGCGTTGAAATCTACCTAAACAACGATAAACTAAACGTAACAGACACTTTCAGATACCTGGGAGTGACTGTCGATAGCCACCTAACCTGGGAACCCCACATAACGGAACTAATCAAAAGAGTCTCACCTAAATTAGCACTTCTAGGCAGACTTGCAGGATTCTTAGAGCGTAAGATACTCCTAAGGATCTACAAACAAACAATTCTTCCAGTGATTGACTACGGATGCATTATATGGCATGAAAGTAATAAGTCTCTGTCCGACAAACTAGAAAAACTACAAAACCAAGCCATGAGAGTAATTCTCAAGACCAATAGAACTACCTGTACACAACATATGAGAAACAACCTGGGGCTACTAACACTATATAACAGGCGAAGATTTCTTCGATTTATTTATATTTTTAAAATTGTAAATAAGCAAAATTGTCCAAAGCAATTAGAAGGTTATTTTATCAGTAGAAGCGAACTCCACGGAAAAGCATTACGGAACAGTGGCATTATCGACCTACCCCGAGCCAAAACTCTATCAGGAAGAAGAACATTCAAACATGCTGGGGCAAGTGACTGGAACTCGCTACCTACAGAACTAAGAAAATCAACTAAACTATCTTCTTTTAAACTACAACTCTTTAAACATCTGAAAGAAACTGACATTAAGAATCATAAATGCTCAGTCTAATTTTTTATACCAATTGCATGTTGATATATTTTAAAAGTAGATTAAGGTAAATTATGTATTGAAATTTTAATTTAGATTTTATTACTGGACATCTTGTTAAGACCAGCATTTTTTTAAATGCTGATAGATTTTACTCCAGGATAAATAAAGCTTTTATTATTATTATTATTAACGACGGACTGGCCCATGCATCCCAAAGCAAACAGTTTGTGCATGTCCTTTGCCAGCTGTTTGACTATGAAGGACGTTATACCCGGGGGGGGGGGGGGACTCCCATATGGAATGGACGGGGATGCTCGTCGTCTCGCTTAGGGGTGTAAAATTCGGATTTTGGTCTCGCTTAGGGTGTTCTGGGCAAAATGTTAATATTTTTAGCCGTCAAGGTCTCTTCAAGGGTTGCACGCGAAGAAATAACAAAACAGAAAGAATTTTGATTCTTTATATTTACTCAATTCATTTAAACAAAGTTTTCTATACCATTACTATCTATAATATTTGTCTGTTTTATAAACTGGTCTCTTTTAGGGGTCTGCATAGGCTTCGGCCACGCCCAGATTGGTCTCTTTTAGGGGTTAAATTCAAAATTTCTGACGAGCATCCCCGTCCACTCCAAATGGGAGTCCCCCCCCCGGGACGTTATATAATTGAAATATTTTGTTACCGTTTATGCTCATATGCCAGAGATTTGACTAATCTAGTACACAAAAAGCCTTGGAACGAAATGCATTTAAGTTTCTGTAAATCCTCAAATCAAGCTGTTTGTCAATGAAATGTAGACTTCTATTGTTCTTTGTCCGAGGACATTATATAATTGAAATTGTTACTGTTTATAGCTTAAATACATTGTTAGACATGAAAGACATGTAAGTTTGTGTAAATCTGACTTGCATAGCACCGTGTAAAAAGTGTTTGTTGGGTTACATTCTTGTTCTGTATTCTTTTGTTGTTATAATATTATTATTCAATTTTCCAAATAATTTTTAAAAGGGAAGAAAACGAGGTCAGTTATCATTGCAGCCGAAACCGTTGCATCGCAATGATTGAAAACCAAGAGTCTGATTTTCGTTTTAGCAAATCTGCGCTGTCAATCAAAATATTTACATCAGAATTTTAGACATTTGACGTTCTTTTGAATACTTGACTACAAAAAAGTGACGTGCATGAAACATGACTGTTTTTAAAGTTGCCAATTAGTATTTGTGTTGATCGGTTGCTCATTGACACTTAGCGAGAGCTACATCTAGTTAACAATTGATATTATTGTGGCCTTTAACACAATGATACAGTGTCATAATAACTTGAAGAATTAATAATTACCTTTTTTCTAGAAAAGTTTTTATGCATCAGTGGAGAAAAAGATTAAAAATCAAAACTATCGTATTTGAAGATTTGGTCATAAGAATTACATTTTAGCTAAAATTTTACATGTGCTCTGTCATGGATTGTCATGGATGCTTTTAAGGCAAAGCCAACTGTTTTTTCAATGTCATGTCATCACTTGCAGAGCCATTTTTTTAATCTATGATACAAGACACATATATGTCCCAGTTTTCATGTACAGCATGTTTGTAAGGTTCTATTGTTCTGAATTGTTTTTAGACATGGTGGCAGGTCTTGTAGAAACCACAAGGACACCTTGCACTAAGGAATATGCATCAGAGAATGTTACAAGATCCTGTTGGACAAGAAATCCTCCAGTAGGTCCAGTATGGAGCAGTTATTTATAATAATTGACTTTTGCAGTTAAACAGTTAAAGACTTAAACAGTTGAAGAGTGCAACTTGGAATATTGCCCAAATTCAATCATGACAGTCATTTGTATCTTTGTTTTTATTTTCTCAGTGAGCGTCCCAGAGTAAACACATCCACAGTTGACATTGGAAGACTGAGAAAACTCCCAGATGGATTGTTTGGAAGGGAAATTATGTCAGGCAACTGGACACAAATGTGAGTTCATCTTCCAGCTGGCTTGCCAGTTAGGTCATCCATCTACAGATATATGCATTATTGACCTACTGTGAGGTCAAGATGGCTGCATATTGCCAGAGTTCTTGCTCTGGATTTCTATCAACAGAGATAATATTGTTGAAGTCAATAACAACACCAAAAATCATGAAGCCAACATGCAGCCATGTTGACTGAACAAGCTTGCAGGTCAAAAAGGAATTATTATAAGGCCAGAGCACACAAGATAGGTCCATGTTGCCTGCTCAGGTAGCCAATGAGAACTGAGGATTTGCCTCATCTTACCCGCTTGTGGAAGCAGGCATATCATAATAAGTGACCAAGCTTAAGGTCAACATGGCTGCATATTGTCCATGTTTTACCTTTGCATTTCTATTGACAGACATTTAGTCAAAGTCAATAACAATCTCAGTAACAATATCCAGCCATCTTGACTGAAAAAACTTGCAGGGAATTCCTGAACAGGCAAGATTCATGTAAGCCCATCTTGCCTGCTTGTGTAGCCAATCAGAACTCAGGATTTGACTCATCTTGCCCCGCTTGCAGAACCAGCCATATACAGTAATAAGGAATGTTAATCAAAACTATAACAAAATTCTCAAATCTGATTGGCTATCAACTGCCCTGATTTCAGGCTTAATAGGACAGTTAAATAAGACAGTACGCGTCATGCCTTAGTAATTGGACAGTGTGTGCCATCACGTGCACACTTAGTTCTATTACCATTACTAGTTACCAAATAATTGGTCATTCATGTATTGATGTAAAATTACAAACACCCACTTAGACAACACAACCAAATTTACAGTTACCGGTATATATGTTGTGCTTGCATAATTACAAATAGTTTTTCCATTCCAAGAACTACCCAAAAACTTCAGATTCTTATAAACCAGTGTTTAAGATGCATTTCAAAGATCAAATGATATGATAAAATAACCCACTCTAACTCCTTGTGGGAATTATGAATAGAGTAGCAACCAGTGAAGAAAGATTGAATATGTTGTGTTCCACGGAAAACACTTTATTAGTTTAACTTTACAAAGACGAAAAACGGAGTACGGAAAAAGAGAGAAAACTTTAACAGCGTGCTTTCAGCCCTTTATATTGATGGTAGGGCTATCCCCATTGGGATCAATTAGCACCTATTACGAAATCTCACTTCTTTTGACAACATACCACTTCCTCCCGCGCAAATCTTTACTTTGTTCGAACAACTGAATGAAGTCTAACGAACCTAACATGTCTCATACAACTAACAGAGTCCAGAGTTTGGAGTGTTATGCTATCAACTATCTTATATTTCATCGATTAAGCGTTTAGGCTTTGCGCGTATCCTTGTCGGATAACGTGTCAAAAAGGGTGTCATGGCTTTTCCTGGTGGAGGGTGTGGTACTTCAGCTTCTTCAGTAGACTTTCCTGGTGAAGTGGCGGGAATCTCAGATTCTCCGATTTCAGATGGTTTTGCTACGTTGGTTGTATTGGGTGTGACATCCTTTGGTTGCTGTGGCAATTTAGGCAATGGCACCACTTTAGGGATAGGATCAGGTAATGCCGTCATCTCTATATCTTGATTATTATCAACTGACACTGGCACACTTTCTAGATTGGGTACTCTCGAGCCAGCCAGCAATCGTAACTGATCCACGTGTCGTTTCCATAGCAACTTCCCTACCAATACGCGGTACGTAACAGGGCCTAAACGGTCTTGAATTACACCTCGTATCCAAGGTGCGGCACGATTTCGGTAATCCCGAACCATCACAGGCTCTCCAGGCTCCAAAATTCTTCGCGTTGAATGATCTGCACTCTTGGACTTTTCAGACATTTTGGCGGATAAACTGGGATGTAAAAGGTCCAAACGAGTTCGGATCCTCCGCCCCATCAGAAGCTCAGCTGGAGTGCTATCCGTGGCAGTGTGTGGTGTTGAACGATAACTCAAAAGGAAACGGGATACTTTTTCAGGTACTGAACCAGATTCTTCCTTCATGGTCTTCATGGCTTCTTTAAATGTTCTCACAGCACGTTCAGCTTCACCATTAGAAGCAGGATGATAGGGTGAGGACAACACATGACGAATTCCATTCGATTTTAGAAAGTCTTTCATCTCCTGTGCGGCAAACTGAGGACCATTATCCGTCACTATCTCCTCTGGTAAACCATGAGTGGCGAATAAAAACCTGAGCGCCTGTACAGTTGCTGCTGCAGTAGTTGTTGACATAGGCAATACTTCAATCCATTTGGACTTTGCATCTACCACCAACAGAAACATACTGCCAATGACAGGGCCAGCAAAATCCGCATGTACTCTCTGCCAAGGGCGTGTCGGCCAGATCCAAGGATTGCTCACCTTAAGAGGACTCTTACAGCGATTTTCTTGACAACGAGAACATTCACGAACCGTTTGCTCCACAGCATTATCAAGGCCAGGCCACCAAACATGCAATCGGGCCAGGGATTTCATGCGGACCATTCCTGGATGGTTCAGGTGCAATTCTGACAACACAGCATTCTGATATTTGGCGGGTATAACCACTCGTGTCCCACGCAAGAGACAACCATCCTCCACTGTAAATTCCTCCACCTTTGAGTGATAAATCTTGAGTTCATCTGGCACTGGGCTTGCCCAACCGTGAAGTATGCAATACATCACACGTGACAAAATGGGATCTCCTCGCGTGGCCTCGCGAATTTTTGACACAGTAACTGGTATTCTTTCTGTTTGAATATGATTCACCTCTTCTGCCTCGCGTGTCCAAACATCTGTTTCTTCCACGGTCTTTCGCGGTAAGCAGGATAACGCGTCAGCGTTTTTGTGGTTCTTAGAGACTTTATACTCAAGGTCATACTGGTAAGCGGATAACTGTATCGCCCACTGTTGTAAACGAGACGCAGCTAACACAGGAATACCACGCTTTGGACCCAGCAATAGCGTCAGAGGTCTGTGATCTGTGATCAAAGTGAATCTTCTCCCGAAAAGATATTGGTGAAACTTCTTAATACCAAAAATAATGGCTAGGGCCTCCTTTTCAGTGATCGCGTAATTACGTTCACTTTGAGATAGAGATCGCGATGCATATGCTATTGGTTTTTCACCATCAGCTGTGACATGTGACAACACTGCCCCTAGGCCGTAAGAGGAGGTGTCAACAGCTAGTCTAATGGGTAGGCTAGGATCATAATGGGTTAACACGGGCGATTTCCGCAGTAATTCTTTTAATGTCTGGAAAGACAACAACTAGTCCATGACCAGGGTGCGTCGCGTCCTAGAAGAGCATTCAGCGGTGCAACAAGGGTTGACATGTCTGGAATGAATTTCCGATAATAGTTTACTAGCCCCAGGAATGATTTCAGTTCTGTTGTGTCTTGAGGTACCGGTATTTCCTGGATCGCTTGTACTTTGCGCGGCGAGGGATGAAGTCCTCTTTTATCCACCACAAATGCAAAATATTCTACAGAGGGTTTCATCAGCGCACACTTTGATCTCTTCAGTTTCACACCAACAGAGTGTAACTTTTGAAATATCTTTTCAAGATTGTGCAAATGCGTTGCGTCATCCGGACCAGTAATAATCAGGTCATCCAGTATACCACTGACTCCATTCAACCCATTTAAGATAGTATCCATCGTTTGTTGGAATATGGCAGGACTGGTGGACACTCCAAAGGGAGGCGCGTATATTGAAACAAGCCAAGATGGGTGTTAATGGTTACATACTGGCGTGATTCTTCATCTAATAATACTTGCTGGTACGCAGACGATAAGTCCAACTTGGTGAACTTTTCACCACCGTTCAGATGAGTAAACAATTCTTCCACCGTTGGCATGGGGTACTCGGGCACGTCTAAAACTGGGTTAATCATAACCTTATAGTCCCCACAAATCCTTACAGTTCCATCTGGCTTTAATACCGGAACTATGGGCGTGGCCCAATCAGAGAAATCTACCTTTTCCAGCACACCGATCGATTCCAACCTTCTAATGTCTTCGGCTATCTTCTCTTTTAGTGCGAAGGGAACTGGTCTCGGTTTAAAAAATTGAGGAGTGACATTTTCCTTAAGCTTCAAATGGGCTGTAACCCCTTTAATGGTTCCCAGGCCACCGTCGAAGAGCGACTTGTACTTAGTGAACACCCTTTCCATCTCATCTACTGGTTCTTGGCAAACTTGCTTGATTTGCTTCCAGTCAAATTTCAGAATGGATAGCCAATTTCGCCCCATTAATACCGGACCATCCGTTGCGGTTACAATTAAAGGAAGGCAAGCTTGTTGACTGCCATAAGACACTTGGACCTTGGCCTCTCCGACAACAGGAATTTCATGCCCCGAATAACTGCGTAATTTCACAGTTTTCTTCAAAGGCCTCGCTGCCAGTACATCATACCATACACTAATAGGAATGATACTTACCGAGGCTCCCGTATCCAATTCCATATCCAACGGTTTTCCCTCGATCTGAACAGGCACCATCAGTTCCTTACAACTGCCACGAGAGTCCGCTATCGTAAACATTCAAGAAACGTTCCGCCCACTTTGTTAACAACAGGATCACCATGTACCACAGCGGTTTCCTTTTCCGTTAATTCTGCTGCACACGCCTTCTCGATGGCAGTCTGTAAACTTAATGTGGCTTCCGCTAATAGCTTACGTTGAATTGAACGCACCTTTAGACCACATACGAAACGATCACGAATAGCTTCCTCTCGATATTTGCCAAATTCGCAGGTCTCTGCTAACTTCTGTTACTTGACCAAGTACTGTCTAACAGATTCTGACTCTTCTTGCTCCGCCTTATGGAACTTGAATCTCTCCGCTATTACAATAGGCTTCGGGTCCAAATGCTTAGCTAGCGTTACGACAATTTCTGTGAAACTGAGCTCTTTCGGCTTCCTTGGCGCTGAAATAGACCTCAATAACGCATACATCTGGCTTCCCATCAAGGTGAGTATGCACGGAACACGCTTCGTACCTTGAACATTATTAACTTCAAAATACATTTCCAATCTCTCGACATATTGCCTCCAATCACAGCCTGGTGTGAATTCTTCCATTCTTCCAAAAGCCTGATTTACCACGACTTGCTGGGGGTTTGTCGCTGCTCCAGATGTCTCCTGCATCCTCGTCGCCAGTTCTTGTGTTCCACGGAAAATACTTTATTAGTTTAACTTTACAAAGACGAAAAACGGAGTACGGAAAAAGAGAGAAAACTTTAACAGCGTGCTTTCAGCCCTTTATATTGATGGTAGGGCTATCCCCATTGGGATCAATTAGCACCTATTACGAAATCTCACTTCTTTTGACAACATACCAGAATAGTGGTGGCAGGGTGGTACAAAAATGTAGTTTGTTATAAAGGGGGTCCTATTAGTACCATTGAGATGCTCTACCAGCTAAAGTAAATAAAATTACAAGTAAAGAAAAAATTATTTATCCGTGGTGGTGATTAAAGCTACAAAGGTTATGTGGCCATGCATTATAACTACAAACATAAACTTTGCTAAGGATCCCAACTGGTTGGAGGCAGACCAGTTGGCTATTTACAAGCTGAGCTTAACCAGCTGTGACTGATTAATGGCAAAGCCCAAAACATTGATTGTGTAGGAGATTACATACCTACCTACCTACCTACATACATACATTTATTTTTACACAACCACAGACAGACAGACTTTATTTGATATAGCAGGTTAAATTAATGGCAGCCAGAGGCTGATATGGACCTGCTGTCTACAGTAAAATGAAAAATTACTGAACACCTTGTATACCATTGAACAAAAATTACTGTGCTAAAAATATTTAAAATCTTGATTCTCATTAAAGACCATACATGCTTCTTTCAGGAAGCTAAGATTATTAATAAAGTTAAAGATACGCTTTTGCAATCCCAGTGCGGAAGGCACAATTAATTCTTTTTCTTGTTTTCCTACAGCATATTTCACCAGATGGACAAGACAAGGTAAATGTTTGACCAACAGAAGAACACCACAATGTGGCATAAAAAAGTTGAACCCAGCTACGCAGTACAATTTAGCTCTGAATCCTCACAAGCTGCCCAGTCTTGGAAAGATTCATCTTTGATCAAGTCATACGACTATTTTGGAGTTTAACAAAACCATGAGCTTGCGTTGATAAACTGCCCAAAACAAATGTTAAAAGCATCATTTGCAGTGAACCAGAAAGAAAACACACATTGTGCAGTCTAAAAACTAAATAAGTTACTTTTGAGTACTTGCTTATTGTTAATTTCAATCCTCTCTTTCAAAGTAGACTTCCATTCAAAATAATTGCTGTATATTATGTAAGGAATGAAAAATGCCAAGAAATTTGTCCAATTTATATAGTTATTTTATTTATTTATTATTGTTTACAATTTAAGGTTACAACACAGGCAGAAGAATATCTATTATTTTGGCCTTAAGTGAAGAAAGATATAGAACATTCTTACATTTGAAGGAAGAACTTGTGCACCACAAAACTAGTACTGTCCTTGACTAATTAAGCCATTTTTAGGAAATCTCTATTCTTTCAAGTAATAGGCTTTGAATTCTCGGTTGGAAATTAGGAGAAAATTTTAGATGCTTACATGTACAATAAACTGGTGATATCCTTAGATAGTGAGCCAATCAGATTACTCAAAATACCAAGATTGCTGAGTTGGTAAATACTAACATAGTTATTTATTCCTAATTTCTTTGTTGCTTCGGGTTTAATAGCTGCTACTGTACATTGTTAAGAATGCTTTGTGACCTTTGTTTTACGTCAGTTGTAGGAATAAATTATATTGCACTGAAGATGAGCCAAAGTTTGATTCAAGGCAAAGTGCAAAGTTACAACAATAGCCAGGTACACAATTTTTATTTTGGGTTTATTTTTTGGATTATTTTAAGTCTTAATTTTATTTCCAATTTTAAATTGTAATACCGGTACATGTACTTAAGGGTACAATTCAAGAGTACTCCTAAATGGTATCCTTGTACAATGTAGTAATTACTTTCGTGTGACTTATCTCTGTATTCTCTTCTCATTTTTAAGCACTGTTTTAGCCATAGCAGGGGATGATTTCTCAGTCATTGCATCTGATACTCGCCTGAGCCAAGGATTTTCCATTCACACAAGAGATAGCACCAAGACTTACAACTGTGAGTTAATATTGATTCTTCTACACAATTTTTACCTTTATAAGATGAGATCTCATTACACTGTAGTTGATAGAGGGGGTGCAAGGGTTTGTGGCCGACGCGTTTCGTCTCAAACGCAGACTTCTGCAGGGAATGAATGTTACAACTTAGGATAGCATATATACACAAAATAACGCTACGTAATACACACGTGTAAGCGTGAAACTTCCCGTGGTAATGACTAATAGCATATACATGCTGTAGGCGTATGTTACGAAAAACGCCTAAATTGCGGAATTGCGTGTTTTATATTTTTGGGGGCCAAACGATTAGCGCTAATCGTATAGCCCCCAAAATATAAAATATTTTTAATTTGAGACCGGAAGTTCGCGAACCCCGTGCCCGATGTCTGTTTCAATTCGTGAATTGTAAGTAAACAACACTTTAATTCAGTTCAGTTCTACTTCATTTTTTTAGATCAAAGTTCCGCAATATAGCGAGGTGTATACCGGTAGTAAACAACAGTATAGAAACTTTAGTTCATTACTCGGGCTACCTGTGGTAGCACGAGTCTAGGTTTCGGTTTCCTATAAGTCTATCGACAAGGTCGAGAATGAGCAAGCATGCGCTGCTCGCGGTCTGCGGTGTCCCTGAAGGCATAAAAGCGAGGCGCCTTATTTGAAAATTATCTCTGGATCTTTTCTTATTCAAACTCAAGTTTTTTTTCTAAGTGGTCGTTTGGAAAGAGATTAGTGGGAACAGGGCCAATAAGGCTAAATCGGAAGAAAAGTATATCCCGCGATTGAGGAGTAATATTGTTGTTTTTCCCACATATCGCTTCTTCGCCTTCGATAACTTGGAATCAGATATATGAATGGCATCAAGTTTCACGACTGTTTTTTACCGTGGGAACCAAGAAAGCTGATTGGTCAACATTAATTCGATTAGTAAACAAACCCAATTATCACTGAAATTTCTGTTAAACCTTAGAAAACTTTATGATGAAATCGCTCAGCTTAAACACGACGTCGACAACAATTACGGTGCGATATACAGTCTGGTAGGTTTTTTGCGGTCATGGAACCAGCCATATAGTATACAATATATACAAAACTTAGGCGTAAACCCACATTCACGTTTGTTCGAAGCCGTATTATCAAGTGTAGCCCGAGTGAACGCTCCCGAGAGCGTCTAGTTTCAATATGATCGAGTGTGACCGGTCAACTTGACCGGCAAGGCCAACGTTTGACCGGTCAAATCCCCAATCAGGCCGGACATTGTCCGTTGACCGGCCGTTATTTCCAGCCCTGAGTTTGACCACATGGTTGCAGTGTTTTTACTTTTGTCCATGCAGCTTTGTGGTATTTGAGCCCCCTTAAATTAAATGAAACCAAGGATAAAACTGAATCACAACATATGGTACTGTATTCATTAACACAAAACACTTCTCTGATCGTACAAATATGAAGATTAACAAGCTCTGAAACTCTTTTCATCAGGACTAACTCCACAGTTCTGGGTTGCACTGGTTTTCATGGAGACTCACTTTCACCCTTACTCTAACAAAGCTTATAACAGCAAGACTTCAGGTTTGTACATCAAACTGTACAATGCATTTATATGTAATGTGTTCAGTATGTACATGTAGTAGATTACATGAGACATTCAAGTTGAGTGATTCTGTTTCTTTGGGATTTATATCCAGAACATGATTTGAGATCCAAGATCATTCTTGTACATGTATTGTATTAGTGGCAATTAATAAATTCAGTCTGGACAAGGATTCACTTAGGAATCACGATCCTAATAATTGGATCATTGCAAAGAAATACAGCAACAGGACACAATTTGTACAGGTTTAGCTTTTGTGTAGCACTGTTACCCAGACATTGTTTTGTGTTTTTGTTTTTTGTTTTTTGTAGATGTGCAGTATGAACATGAACATGGATGTAAAATGAGGTAAGATACACTGCTTCAACTTCCAAAATAATCTTCCTACACTATAAATATAGTCCACCTCGAAAAGGTTAATTTTGCATGTTGTTTGGTTAACATGAGATCCTTTTTCTTTCACCAGTAACAGATTGTGGATCGTGGATTCAAATAATCTTTTGCTGCTGCTCTATTGCCAACTTCATCTGCATGAGCGATAACCCTGAGCTTTTACTCAATTTAAGTGAAACTCTGACGTGCAAGTTTTACGTTGGGCATATTGACTCAAAACTACATGTGGTTAAAGTTATTGTAAATGATCGGAGATTGTTAACTGTTGTCAGTTACCTTAGCTTTTATAACGTATAAACGTTTTAAATCAAGTAAAAACTTCATCCATTGTTTTTGTTGACATGGTATCCTTTTGCATATACAATTAGTAAGTTTTCACAACCATTGTTTTCATTGTTTCATTGAGAATAATAGCGCTTGTCTCAGCTAGGATCTACTGAGTCTAAGAAATCGCTTGAAATGGGAAAATGCTCTTTACGTAACACAAGGCAGTGCTAGCTAAGAATATTTGACTGATGCGTCGAATATTCTGGTATTATAAAATTTTGTGCTGCGAATGTTTGTTTACATGCATGCCAATGATCACCTTTCCTTGCTGTGCCGTTAATTGTGCGGGGCCACAAAATGAACATGTCAGCATCATTTTTTGTGTGCTTTTGAACCCTGCTTTTTCACATTTAAAATCATTTAAGTTCAAGTTCAATACTTGTGTAAGTGAGAAGTGTTTTTTTGTATTTTACTAAACAAAGCAACAAGCTGTGAAATAGACATGGAAGAAAATAATAGCACAAATACGATAAAAGATTTGATTGTCTATTGATTTTCGAAGATATGTTTTCAGTTTGTTTGGCTTTCATCAAGAGCAGAAAAGTCTTTTATTATAATAAGCAATGAAAGCGAAATTAAGATACAGGAATACACAAGTTTTAATGGATCTCATCATCTCTGTTTTTTCCCTGGTTAGCTTACGGTGTTAAACTATACTGATAGCTACACATTCCCCGCACCTTCCCATAACCCGCACCAACAACTATTTGCGGAAGAATTAATGCATACCCATGGGTAATCAGCCAGAAATTACGGTAATTGAACTTCGTGTTGTGCAATTTTTGTCTGCAATCATACTTGTGATTTCCAATTGAACTCGTGCTGTACATGTGTGCATCATTCAGTATTGGAAATCACGCAAATGATTTCAGACCACTCCTCTCAGTTCACTACCATTATAAAAGGAGGACCCAAAATTCTACTGTAACCAGAGACAGTGCCTCTGAAGATTATTTGTTGTGATTTTCAGCTGTATGTCCAGCTATTGCTCAGATGTTATCCACTGTGTTGTATTACAGACGGTTCTTCCCTTATTATACCTACAACATTTTAGCTGGATTAGACAATGAAGGTGATTTACCTCTGAGAGATTGTACACTTTTTTACTGGTATTTTATAATCTTATCAGCATAAAGAAAAGTGCCTACATGTACAACAAATCAGTAATATTATAGAAAAACTGCTTGCCCAGAGAAGTAAAAGCCTGATACTGCTTGAATCATGAATCAATGAGCACTATATTGGTTTTTGAAGAGGAAGTTTACATGGAATTGATGAGTTTGGCAATGAATTTTTCTTGAATCAATAATAATAACTGTATCTGCCACTGCATGGTTATTGAGTTGACTTCCTTTTTTTCTTTTTTGCCACCAGGTAAAGGTTGTGTGTTTAGTTTTGATCCTGTTGGATCCTATGAGCGAGAAACTTATCGAGCTGGAGGCTCTGCTTCTGCCCTTCTGCAACCGCTTCTTGATAATCAGGTATACATACATGCAGTGCAGGGTTATAGCTAAGAAAATTTGCTGCTTGTTGAGACAGCAATTTATTCAGCTGACAATAGAATGCAGTACCGCGCAGTACACCAGCTCTGAAAACAAAATTTTATTTCAGTTGCCAGACTGATAACTCAGTGATAATGTTTTAGACTGATGTTTATTTTATTTTCTTATTTTATCCCCTTTAGTCTCTGCCATAATTTGAATGACAATCAAAATTCAGCCAATGATCGCCTTTTTCTTAGCTGGTGAATTTTGCCCGCATCTGGCATTTCACGACTACCCTAGCTAGCAATGTGAATGTTGTCAAATTGGAAAGAAATAGAGAGTATATATATATATATATATATATATATACTGTAAACTGTTTTAGAATATAAAACAAATCATACATTGCAGTGGAGATAGAAACATAATTGAAGACTTTCCCCTCACAGTATTAAACTGTACATACAGTTTTGTACTGTCATGTATTCATTAAAAGGAATTTATTTACACCCCCAACCACACAGATATTGATGCAAATACCATTTCATCACAATGACTAAAAATCATGTATGATTATTTTATTTCATATTCTTAAAATGTTCATAGCTATCATATCTTACACTAGCCTTCTTTGCAGCTGTTGTCTGGCTTGTCGCACAATGCTTTTCTTTGTGTCAGTGTGGTGAAAAGCATTGCATGATGAGTCACACAATAGCTGTAGAGGAGACCTGCATACCAGGATAATTTATGAATGCACTGATGATGTGCCCTCAGTATAGATGGTTGAGTATAGAGTATAGATGCTCTGCTGATAGATCACTGCACTGGTATTTGGCAGGTCACAGGTTGAAATCCAGCCTGTTAATGAACTTAATAAACTTTATTCTAGTGTCAATAGCATCTAGCACTGACATATTAATTGGGGACACTGTTAATTATAAGCACAACAAAATCTAATCATTGCTTAAAAGTGGAAATTACTGGTAGTTGATATATGACTGTTTTTATTTTATTCAGTTGTACAAAGTTGAATGTTCAATGCTCTGTCATGTTTTGTTTCTAAGCTTTTCCTTTGGACAGTGGGACCAGTTTGTACCGCAAACTGTATGGACCAATCATTAGTCTTAGCAACCCACACTTGATATTTTTTCCCTTAGATTGGGTTTAAAAACCAGCAAGGTGTGACAGAAATTCCCCTGTCTAGAACAAAGCTGTTTTGTTGGTTAAGGATGTGTTTTCAGCAGCTGCTGAAAGAGATATTTACACTGGAGATGCTGTGATCATAAGTGTTATCACAAAGGATGATGTGACAGAAGAAGCTTTTCGACTGAGGAGAGACTAAACCATTGTTGTACATGTAGTTCCTTGTGAAGTGTTGTAAGCATCAATTATGATTTCCTCTGCTATAGTTGAAGTGAAACTCAGAGGCCTAACAGTAGTCTTTTTTTAATAGAGGAATCTTGAGGCATGACAAATGGAATCATATCACTTAATTCCTCATTAGATGCATGCAGTGTCACCCAAAACAAATGTGTGGCATTGCATGTGCTTTGCGTTGTGACTGCCTTGCTTGATATATTCTGTCAACATCATTAATTCCTTGAGTTTCATATGTGTTTGGGTCCTATAAAGGTAGTTCTTACCCTCTTACCTACAACATTCCTGAAATCAGTGCTTTATTTAATAAATCATTCTTTTTGACAGTTGTTTGAGTAGCCATTTAGCCTTTCCCATGCAAGCATAAATTTTACAATGGCAAAACTTTAACTGGATACTTCATTCTATGATAAAAAATAATAATTGAATCGAAAAGATGTTTGTAGTTGGAAATCCACCAGGAGGCTATCCCTTCTTTGATTTTATTGGAATTCGAAAGTTTTGGCAATGAAAGAGGGAGGAAGATAAAGCGCAATTATGACAAATGGCAACAAAACCAGGGTTGCAGAGATGAAAGACGTGACTAGATACTAGAACAAGACCACACTAATAATTCCACCTTAGTAATACTCATGAAAAAAAAGCACCTGCAAAGGAATAAAGAAATAAATAATACAAAAAAAAGAGAATTTATCTAAAAATATACTCATGAAAATCCTTTTTTAAAATGATAATGCCATGTTTCATCTATAACACGTGGACTTAGAAAACCTAGTTTTTCAGTTGCCAGGGAAGGGGGCTATTTGACAACATGTCCACATTAATTGCCATGAACAGTGCAGTTGTTGAAGATGGATTCTAAGATCCAAAACCACAAACCAGCGATTGAAACTGAAGATTTGGTGCGTTTCATAACCTTGCATATTAACATCGTCATAAATGCTCAATAGGAATTTGGTAGAAGAGAGTGCTCTATGTTATAAATCAATTTTGTCCGCATTCTCTGTAGAACGAGGTTAACAATTTCATGCAATTAAGAAATATTCTATTTTGTACCCCAGCTTTGGTAACAATGTAATGACGCTTAATTTTTCCGCTTTTGTGTTTGGGCCGTATACCAATTGAAGGCATTCAGTTTGTAAGGGGAAATGGCTAGGAGGACGAAAGAATTTCTTTTGTGAGATGGGTGCTTTGTTAACGAGAAGATTCTAGTTCACAAACTACATTCGTCCTGCAGTTGTTGGAATGGAATTTCTGTATATCTCAGCATGACAGGTTTGTTTCTTTTGTGAGGAAAGCCTAGCTAGCTTCTTGCTGTTCAAAAGTGGATTTACCTGAACCTGAGTTTGTTAAAAATAATAAATTGAATCTATGACTTTATATCCCATTCCTAAACCAAGCTCTAAAACTGTTTCATCTCTGTAAGCTTTTTTCAATGTTGTTTACTCGTTCTGTCTGTTCGCTCCTGGCTTTTTCTTAGGATGTCATTTTAAGAAAGATAACAAGACGATCTAAGATCGTAAGTCGGACAACAGGTAGACGTGCGGCTAAACTTCAGAATACCCGGCCACGATTGCGTGACATTAAAGTTCTACTCCCGCAGTCCCGCAGTCAATAAATATTTGCATATGGAAACAAAACAAAACAAGCACAATACACGATTATTCCTCGTTCTATAATCCATGTGCCGAAAACAAGCACAATACACATGAACATTCCTCGTTCTATAATCCATGTGCCGAAAATAAGCACGATACACATGAGCATACCTCGTTCTATAATCCATGTGCCGAGGTCTATACCCTTCTAAAATTTATTTTCTTTCCCACTGCGGGACTGCAGGACTGAAATGCTAAGGGTACCAAGGTCCTGGTTTCCAACGTGGCATCTTTGTTGTCGTTTCCTCGAGTTTCATCGCGAGGCACCTTGTCTTTATCAGCAAATGCTCTTCTGTCACTCTGTCCACATTTTCTGTTCACTGGTAACTCGTTTGATTTCTGGTTTGATTCCAGTGAGACATTCGCTAAATCATTTGATTCTTTTGCTATTTTCAGTTCGCGGGACGACCCGTTTCGAAATATACGCTCATTACACATGCCATCTTTTAGAGTGGGTCTACCGCGAACGGTTTGTGGGTCTGTATGTTTGAGCGTAGAAAAGATGACACCATTTGTTTTCAACATATTCGCCATCGACTTCGACATGTAGAAAGAAGTTTGCGCCCGTATTATGTGTCTGCGGTATTCCCCATTGCACGTGACTGCGATTTGCGATGAAACTCGAGGGTAGACCTATAGTCGGTTGCCCGACTAATAAGATAGATAGATTAAGTTTCTTTGGTGGTAGTAAGCTGCTCAGTTTGTGATTTGGCTCAGAGCAAATCTCATCAATGAGATTCATTAATTTATTCATCATTTTACCAAAAAAGGAAAAAAACATGCAACTGGGGCATTGATTACTCCATTCCACTGCAGAGGAGAGTAATTGATCTGTACTATAGAAGTGGCAGCCGTAAAGATGTTCATTAAAATTTGTACTTGTATGTAAAGGTAAACACTTGAGGTAAATGAACTCCTCTGAGTGTGTTGTCCAAACTAAGAGATAAGCTCAACAACAAAGTATTTTATTCCCTTTATTCACATTTTCCTTTCCCTCTCCTCCCCTCAGAAACTTCTGAGAACGATAAGGGCCTGGGTTCTATGGGTGTCTCCAGTCCTTGTTCAGCGATCCGATCTCTTTGATATTCTTCAGTGTCACTCGCCTGCACCACCGCCCGTCATTTACTTTGCAGGTAAGAGTCCTTTATACAAGTTTTAAAAAGCTTTAGGATATAGGCTGAAAAACGTTTAGACACTGAAATGGAATCCCTTCTCGGCTTTGCAGCATCATAGGGTTGTTTCTTTTGTTAGGAAAGCCCAGCCTCTTGCCGACTAAACATGAATTTGCGTTGTTCAATTTGTTGTGACTACTAGTTCACATTCGATTTCATGAATCAAGTTATAGAACTGTTTCATCTCTGTTAGCTTTCATGAATGTTGTGAATCAGAAGGAGCGAGAAAGATGTGTCACTTTGGTTTCTAAGTACACTGTTGGTTTTCTCTTAGGGATAATTATGTTATTTTTCGTAAAAACAAGATTTCAAAGATGCAACTTCCGCCCTGCTTGATGGACGCCACTGCGCTTAAAAACTTTCGCTTTCGTTTTTGCGCGATATAGCAAGACATTCAGTTTTTAAGTGGGAATAGCTAGAGGGACGAAACAATTTCTTTTGCGAGTTAAGTGCTTTGTTAAGAGAGAAGGTTCTAGTTCACAAACTACATGCATCCAGTCGTTGGAATGGAATTTCTGTTTATCTCACCATCAAAGGTTCGTTTCTTTTGTGAGGAAAGCTTAGCTGCTTACCGAACACTTAAGGTAGATCAACTCTTCTGGGAATGTTGTCCAAACTAAGAGATAAGCTCCACAGCAAAGTATTTTATTCCCTTTATTCACATTTTCCTTTCCCTCTCCTACCTTCCCCTCAGAAACTTCTCAGATTGATAAGAGCCTGTGGGTGCCAAAAGTGTCTCCGTCGTTTAAGGGACAGTCAAGTTTTCATTATACATTTTCACTGGTCGGCCATCCTGCCTTTTGATTATTTGCAGGTAAGAATTCAGAGTTAAACTTTCTGGGAAAAACTGAAAACGCTTAGCCACTGAAATGGAATCCATCCTTGGCTTTGCAGCATGACAAGTTTAATACTTTTATTAGGAAAGCCTAGCTTCTTGTTGATCAAACATGAAGTTGCTTCGACCAATTTGTTATGACTTCCGATCTAGTTCGCATTCCTGAATTAATTGTAAAAGTTTTAAATCTGTTTCATTTCTGTCAGCTTTCATGAATGTTGCGAATCAGAAGGAGCAAGGGAATGATTTCCGCACAGGTCCCTACTCATTATGCATGCTGTAGATATACTATTTCGTTCCTCCAAAACATGTAAAGTTTGCACGTACAATACCCAAGATAATACAGCTACAGCATGCATAATGAATTAGGGACCTGTGCAGAAATCTTGCCGGAGTGAGGAAGAAGTTTCACTTCGGTTTCTAAGCCTACTGTTGGTTTTCCCTTAGGGATAAATAGTATTATGTTATTTTTCGTAAAAACAAGATTTCAAAGATGCAACTTTCGCCATGCTCGACTGACTCCACCGCACTAGAGGGAATTATCTTCATATTTTAAGGACTGACTTCAGTCAGGACTGACTTCAGTCCTGATTAAGAGAATTTGATGGTGTGATTTACAGTCACTTTGGAAATTCTTTGTCACATACGTGAGGGTTACCAGTTTAAAAGAAATTTTAAAATTGGAAGCAATTCTAGAATATTCAGCCATTTTTAAGCTCGATTGTTTATATCAATTTTGTCTGCCTTCCCTGCAAAACGACGTTAACAATTTCATGCATATAAGAAATACATTATTATTTTAGTCTAGCTTTAAACATTGAAATTAAGTATTGTTAACAATGTAATGATGCTATTTTTCCGCTTTCGTTTTTACTTGGTAGTGCAAGGCATTATGTTTGTAAGTGGGAATGGCTAGAGGGACGAAAAGAATTTCTTTTGTGAGTTGGGTGCTTTGTTAAGAGAGAAGGTTCTAGTTCACAAACTACATGCATCCACTCGTTTGAATGGAATTTCTGTTTGTTTCTTTTGTGAGGAAAGCCTAACTGCCTACTGATCAAAAGTGAGCTTATCTCAAACAGTTTGTTATATAAAAACAATTGGATCTAGGACTTACATAAATCAGAATCTGAAAAATCTTGATCTGTGACTTAATATCCCATTCCCAAACCAAGCTCTAAAACTGTTTGATCTCTGTCAGCTTTTATAAATGTTCTTTACTTAGTAGAAGCAAGTGAAAAGGTATATCTCATTCTGTATGTTCACTCCTGGATTTTTCTCTGAGAAAAAAGATGTCATTTTACCAAAACGAAAAAATAAACTTGGGCAGATTGGGCCATTCCACGGCACCAGTCTATGATTTGGTATGTGACTTACCGCTTAATGATAAATAGAGTAACAATGTGACTATTCTCCGATTGGATAGTGTATATATTGGTTCTGGTTATGATATATGTCAGATTCATATTCGTTGCTGTGAAGAAACACTTAGTTTGAGTTATTGTGTTAAACAGAGAAAGATGACTGAATGCGTACAAGGTAGGGAAAAGCATATCACTACTTAGAACGGTAGACCTATGATTAAGTGTATCTGTGTGTAGTGCGGTGCAAAGAAAACAAGATTCGTTGAGATAAAATAGATACACCAAACCACATGTTATAAACTCAGTTATCTTATAATAACAAGGTACAGTCCATATAGGATAGTTGGATTAGGGTTTAATCCTGAGAAATTTCTTAACAACATTAGATCAAATGTTATTAATTTCATTATGCAGCAAAATAAACCCATGAAGGTAGTGTTTATCCTAACTTATAAATTCACCAGATATACCAATAAAAATTTAGGCTGCTTCGAATACAATGTAGAAAGAATAGCTGAATATTGGACTGATCTATACATAATTTTCGAATCAGTGGTATAACGATTAATAGAATTAATCCAAGAATTTAGACGCAAGTTGGCAGTTTGGACAGACTTAAAGTTTTGATATATACCACATACCACCCTAATCAATCCACCCACAGACATTACATTTACTCTTACATCATTTATACATTTATTAACACAACACGTTTATTTTTATAATTATATTCTGACTTTTGGCAGAATGATTGCCAGGAATATAGTGTTGATCATCAACAATGGTGACACCACAGGCCAAGTCTTTAGCAAAACATCACTTACCGTATTTACTCGTGTATAAGTCAACCTTTTATGACCAAAAAATCATCCCAAAAAATCGCCCTCGACTTATACACGAGTCATACACAAGGACCTGACCAACCAATCCAAGAAATTAGCATAACAATTGCCCGAAGTCTGTTACGAAAACCGAGTTTACAAAACCAGTTCTAATTGTGCTCGAGTTTTGTCAGTTTTTGGCACATTTTTTGTCAACAAAAAAGTGTGAAACTCTAAATGTTAAGTGGTTTAAACGCAGACCTACTGGAGATTAATTGTATTGTGTCTTTTGATCTGTAGAGCTTAAAGCTTTGCTGGTGTTTATGGTGCTGAACTTTCATTTTCATCGAACGATTGCAGTAGCTTAGTGACCTGGCAAATGCTGGGAAACACTGCCATCTTTTCCAAGATGGCGGTGTTTTCATCAAGCGATCCTTCGAAGTTCTTCGGCATTCCTCTGGTCTTCTAAATCTCCTTTCAAACTCAACATTCAGATAAAGGCTAGTTAAATGCAATGAGATTTACAGGTACTTCCAAATATTGTAAAAGAATTCTCTAGAAAATCGAAGTGCTCGAGTGTGCTTAAATCGTGATGATATAAACAAGTCCTGATAAACTTCAAAGCACATGATTACATTTCGCTCTGCCGTATTTTCACGTACCGTACTTTACGTACCGTAATTTACGTACCGTAATTTACCGTATTTTCAGTATATTCTTAGGAAGAAAAGATTAACTTTCTTGGGGAATTTCTATTGGACTGAATTTCACTACTTTAACCAGAAGGGCGTCTGGAAAACCAGGAATCCAGAATAGGAACCGGAACCGGAACCGGAACCGGAACCGGAATTCATGGAGCGACTTCCATTCTCAATCCCTTAAATGTAAATCAAAGGCACTAAAGTTAAGCTGTGGAATCTCAAAATGAGGATCACTTGTGTGTATTAATTAATTATCAAAACATACCTTTCACCTAGCTGGAATCTTTTTGGACTTGTAATTTCCTCGCTATTCCAGTTGCCGTCGGATTAAACGAAATATACTGTGAACATCACCGCTTAAACTGACACAATTTTTCTCCATCACAAACTTTCTTCTTGGCTGCCATTTTGAAATGTCGGTTTCTAAAGCAGCCAAGCCAAAGCAACATATTTAGTTACCAGGCTCCAGTGCGTAGAGCTCTTAAGTCCCGTTGTTTGGTCTGTAAGCAAGGATCCGGGCTTTTTCTCTTGAGATTTTGATTTCAGTAGGGATTTAGGGCCCGAAAAGTTACCAGGATTTTCTAGAAACAGACCTCTGGTGACACTGATTTGGGGTTTTCCGTCCGTGTTTTTGGGTATCCCCACCGGACCCAAATCATTAGTCACATCACACATGTTTTGGGTATCCTCGGGTACCATATTGGGGTACCTACATATATAAAATAAGATAAAGTAAGCTGAGGAAAATACAGAATATTTTGGTGAAAACTTTATTCTCGTGTAAATCACGCTGCATTTTGTCGCAATACCAAGTAAACTAATGAATGACAACTGATGTTATTGACACGAATTTTACTGGTTCTCACATCTCCTTGCTTTTTTTTATTAATCATCCGTTGTTTGGGCGAAACACTCCCGTTTCTTTCCCAAAAGAGACAAAATGGCCTTTTGAAAAGGGTATTTTTGGGTATCTGTACCGGTATTATTAACAAAGTCTTGGAGAATAGGTGATGGAGGCATTGTCTGACCCTGTCGGTTTTTAATCACCTCTTCGTCACTAAGGTAAGTCAAGGCTTTTCATCCGACTTCCGGTTTTTTTTTATTCTGTTTCCCCTTCCAGCTATGTTTTTGTCCACGGGATGTCACTTTCTGTTAATGTTTCAGTTTATATTTGTCAGTATAAGCTTTCATTATAAACCATTTATTATACTCGACTTTTTCTTGCTAGAGGTAAAAATTGTTTTCATTTTCAATTTACTTGACATTCATAACTATAGAGTCCTAAAGCGATTACGTCACGTTGCCATGGCGCTGAAAAACTCAGTTCTAAACAAAGTCACATTTCAATCAAAATGGCCACGCTATCTATCGCATCGCTGCTTTCTTTCTTCTCGGACGAAAAGAAATCGATAAAAAAAGGAGAAAACCACTTTAATTCTGATCATGTGGAAGCTTTTAGTCACCAGCAAGGAGTTTTACGAGGAGAAGTACACGCAAGTATGAAAAAGAAGGTTTATAAAGTCACGGTGAGTTAACTTTACGATTTATCAACTTAGGAAGCATAAGCTGTGAAGCATACTGTGTCGTTTTGATCTAAAAATGTCGTTGTATTTAGTTCAAATGGTCTAAGCAAGAAGTTCCCGATGTTCTGAAACAAAGCAACGTTCATAGATCGAAAATTAAGCATATAATTTAGCGTATCTTTTGGGGTTTTTTCGTAAACTTACCACAAACAATGCGAGCTTAGCCAATTCAAACATCTTTCTGCTTATATATCGTAACATATTTTTCATCTGTCTGTTAAATGGAAAATTGCAGATTTACTTGGATGACCAACAAGAAATAAAATCGACCGAATGCGAATGTCCAAGAGGAGCGTTTAAATGTAGTCATGCAGCCGCACTTTTTATCCACGGGATCCACAACCTTAGCCGCACAGACGTCGAATGCCAGTGGAGAAAAAGGAA